>JANIEX010000051.1:0-78124 GCA_027627405.1 Leucocoprinus birnbaumii | reverse complement strand
CAGCGAAAAGGCGACGCGGCAGTAGAAGTTGTCGCAATGCGACGCGAGGGCGTCGGCCTGGGGCACGTGAGCTAATGAGGCGGTCACGGGGACAGAAGAGACATACCTTCCAGAGGTGGCGGGGGAGGAGGACGGCGAGATGCTCGTTGGGACGGGGGAGATTTGTGGTGTTGAGTGCGATGGACATGGCGGGTGGGCTGGGTTGGAGGGAGGAGATGGCTCAGGACGTTATATCCATCCTCCCAGGCAACCACAGATCGAGATCGCAAGATCGCCAGATCTCGTCGGATTAATCCTCTCTGTCACGCGTCACAGCCGAGAAAAGTCCTCTGCCGCGGACACATGCTGCCTCCCAGATCCACTCGGCCCGTGCCGCCACTCCCGCCTAATCTTCTCACCGTCTGCTCGCGAACCACGGAGGCCTGCAACACCAAGTCCATCCACCCCAAGTCCAACCCCCGCGCCTGTAGTCTACATACTAGAAGTCGCGTGTCAAATGTTAGTCTCTCTGCTTAACGTACTTGTTGCCTGAATCGCCCATCCCGCCGCTATTTCACGTCAGTGTGCTCAGGGTTATCTAACACCCGCCTCATTTGCACCGGCCTCCGTGGTTCACTGCCACCTATTCACCTCCACCTGCATAGCTGCAAAAACCTATCAACCTCCGCCCCCCTTGCTAATATTCAATATTCAATATTCAATATCCAACCTGACCGACTCTATCGCGCTCTCCTTCCGACTCCAAGTCTCCATGCAGGTCCACCTTCCAAACACCTCACCAATCCGATTGGTTCTCACAATATATCCTCCGAACAGAAACCACATACCAATCCACCCTTGATCACGCTCGTGTGCCCGCGTCATCCTCCCCAGAACGACGCTAAACTCGAATAATACTAACAGACCGGCGGAGCAACGGCACGATCTCCCAGACAGAAAGAGACGCGCAGAGCTCTCTCCATCTGGTAAACAGCGTCTACGACGGCGCGCCCATGTACGGCCAAATACATACCTTCGTTTGGATCAACACTTCTTTTTATACGTACAACACTTCAATTCCATTTCAGAACTCATATTACCTTGCACGGTTAATGACGGATTGTCCTCCGTATTATTATATCCCCCAACGACTTCGACCTGAGCCAATAGCGCAGAAGCTATAACATCATTGCTTTGCCTCTCCTGGATAACTGCGTCTCCCTCGGGCGTCAAACATTCCCTAATCCAGTATCGCACCTTCAGGGCGACACTAACTGGTCGTCAAGCCCACATATTTCACATACATTCCCCCTGTAGACCACCCTTAACGATACACCCCCATCTCGTCTTAGGCTTGTGTTGGTTTCCCAGCATCACGAGGCATGTCCTCGCTTAGTATGGATCACGATAACCCTACCCGGACCATCATCCCAATTCCCGTAGATCTTGACATCACTGCAAAAGGCGTTTACTTGTATTACTCAAGTTATTGCCGGAAGGCAAGTTGAACCTAATACGTATACGGCAAGTAGCGGGATCAACCCACAAAAAGCCTCTCAGTCTCTCTCTCATGGCATGTCTGCCATACAAGCTCACTGGAGAGTCAAAAACTCTCGTAAAGAAATCCCTGACATCATTTCGTTTCAAACGATCACTACTAGTGTGTATACAACCTCCGGTTCGGAAAACCCCTGAGAAAATACAAAGAGTATTATGCAACCGCGACATTCCCTGAGCCTTGGCTGCGTGGTTCCTCCGGTATTCAAACGTCCTTAGCACGTCCGCTGAGCACAGTAATCTCGGTCGGATTTATTCCTTCCGCCACAGGTTGGATGTTGAACTTCCGGTCGTCCGGGCCACTATTCCTTGTTCATCTCCTCTTCCACTCTCCCACTTCCCTTGAATGTGGCGTATTGAGATAATACGGTGTACCATCATCACCTCGTTCGGCTGTTGTAATCCTGTTTCATGAACCAGAATCAGAATTGATATCTCTTCCCTCACATGCTATACCTCAGCTGTTTTATTGACCGTGGTCACCAACTTCAGAGCTCGACAAAGACAACAGCTTATAGCGAAGTAAATCACCAGAACTCCCATCCCAATCCAACACCCCCAATCCATCCACATCGTCATAAACCCTGTCAATATACTCAGCAGCCCCACTCATCCTCGCAACCTTACAACAAGTCGCATGCAACGCAAGCAGCTCAGAAGACGGAACAGGAAGATATCCAGGACTCTCGTCGCTGGGAGGAGTCGAAAATGTCACGAAATCTGCCATGTCTGGGAATGGTTTCCCGTCGTAGTATTTGATTTCGTAGCAATTCTCTGTAGGCTATAGTGACGCGGTTCTGCTAATGAATGACCAGTCCTGGAAGAAACCGGAGCTCAGAGACTTACCGTAGCTTCAAAATACAATTCCAGTCGACAAAAGAGGTCACGTATATCCTTCTGCATGGTGATAACGTTAACTAGAGAATGAACCTTTTCCCCATTGCAGTCGCTGATATCGCAGCCGAACGGCTCGAGGACGGTGAGTATCGTAGCAGCATAGTCAAGCTGAGCCTTGTGATCGCCTCCAGGTTTCTCTTTCTCTTTCACGTTGAAAAAACTACCCTCCGGAACGATATGCGCACACTCCAAGTATGTTCTGATTTTGGTCGCAGGACTATCGAGGATCTCGCGCGGAGCATGTCTATGGATGGATCCCGTAACGATACACTTCCAATTATCTCGAATGAGAGCCTGTGTAAGGTGAATGAACAAAGAAACTAGAGATGTGCAGCATAGTATACTAACGCGATCTTTCGCATCTTGATGATTCCTGGGAGGAACCTGAGCAATATTGGCTTTCACGTCCTTCCAGCGACTTTCGATGGAGCTCCTTGACGAATGAGTACTCGCTACAGGTGTTCGGCCTTCCCTGTACTTCTTAACTGAACAAAGGCGGAAGATAGCGGTGGTATGCGAAAGACTGAGAACGGACAAAGAACAAACACACAGGGTAAAATAACATGAAGCTCAAAGCATCGATCAATTTTCACAAGAGCTTCCGAATCATCCTGACAAGAGAGTATAGACTTGGCGACGTAGACGCGAATTTCTTGTTTGGGTGCATAGAACAGCAATAAACCGAGAATCCTGATCCGACGAACTTCATTATCAGATGTGGCAAATTTTTCTTCGTGCTTGAGGCAAATATTGTATGCATCGATGATATATGGATCGTTCCTGAACTCAAACTCTAGATCAGGAGTGACTTGTGGCAGTCGAGACATAACGATAGTTCACGGGATGTGGCGTGTGGGACAAGTGGTCTCGTTGAGCCGCAGAAGGAAATGCAGTTTCAGAACTCCGCCATTAAGAATTTGATCTCCGACGATTTCTACGCCAAATTATTCCACGTTAGATTTTATGAGTGGACGTTGTGATTGGACCACTTCCCGTAGAGAATAGAATTCCAGGCTTATTCTCTCAGCTACATGACAGTCAATTCTATCGAAGTAGAAAAACAAGCTCCTAAACCGTGGGGACAACGACCAATCGAAGCTGTTTTCGGTCACTGAGTTTTGGGGCGAAATGAAAGTAGAAATTCATGGCCTCAGCGTGTATGGTTCAATACTATCCTGAGCTGCAGAACTGTCAGACTAGCACAGGTATGCGATAGGTGGCGGTCAACCACAAAAAGCCTCTCTTCGCATGTCTGCCATACAGACTCACTCAACTCTCGTAAGAAATCCCTGAAATCATTTCGTTTCACGATCTACTAGTGTGTTATACAACCTCCGGCTCGGAAAACCCCTACACATCAAGCCTGAGAAAACACAAAGAGTCAAGCTTTGCCCTGAGCTCGTGGTTCCTTCGGTATTCAAAAAACCTTAGCACATCCACTGAGGAAAGTGATATCGGTCAGATTTAAGTACTCTTCCCGCCACAGGTTAGGTGTTACGTCCGAATCTCCGGCCGTCCGGGCCACAATTCCTTCCCCTCATCTCCTCTTCCACTCTCCCACTTCCCTTGAATGTGGCGGACTGAGATAGTACGGTATGCAATACATTCGAAATGGGTCGCGTGGGTTTCTATTATGATATACTTCATATCACTTCAACCCTAGTGATACCAGATCCAGGCAGCACTACGACAATCTCGGGGTATGATTCCCCAACTCTCCCAAACGTTATTTTACCAAACTCATTTCCCGGACATTGAATCATCATATTAAATATTAATAAAACTCATGTGAACATCGGGCGTGAATGAAATTTGTATTCGCACTTCTGACCAAGCAATGAAAGAGTCACTAGATTGATTTTGATCTTACAGCATTTTCATGAGCTAGTCAGTCGTTAGACGATGCAAGACATACGAATGGGGGATCTTGACAACAAGAACCTCATTTTGAATCCGACACATGTTCACACCAAATGTTTCCTTGAGTATGCTGTATTCATACCGTATCCAATGGCTTTAACTCGGCACAAGGATAAGCTGTTTCCTTAGACGAATGAGTGACACTCAGGCTACTCAAACTATAACAGGCGCCAAGTCGTCAAATTCTATCAAGGAACAGCCTCACCTCATCAAGCTCCCCACCTAATTAGTTAGGGAAACAGCCAGTCTCAGCTCGACAGCACCTCGAGCAAAGCACCCATCCAAAGTAACATATTCCTCATGTACTCGGGCACGGTCAGCATTGTGGAACCAGGCTTACGCCGCAGGACAAGGTATTTGGAGACTATTTTTCCTCATTTCTCCAAGGATATCCTACTATTCACACCGGTGAGAATATTTTTTCCTACCCGGTAATTATTCTTAGCAAAATGTGAGCCGCCACAAGTGTGGATCATTCTACTATAACGAAGCTTCAGGCTTCGTGGAGCGAATGGTATCCAGTCGTTGGAGTGATGCATTTAAGCGCTGTGGAAAGCATTACACAATACAGCTCTGGTAGCATGCACGATGCTGAACCGTGCGGTTTGTGATACGTAAAACCAGATGGTCGATGAGGTAGCTGTTTCCATGTTAGCCAAAAATTGGAACATCTACATCTGACTGTGGTCCATTTAGTGCCCGATGGAAGAATAGTATACTTAGCATACTAGCGCCCGATATTATCTGGGAGCTCCAGTCTATTCGGAATTTATTACTTACTTCCAATGGGTTCCTTCCTCGAGGTGCGAGAACTCATCATCATTCTCCAAAACTCCAACTCAAGTTCAGAACTGTCGTTCTCCTTTGCACCAGTTGTAAAAACTGAAGCGACAATCTCTAATCTCGCTGGCAACAAATCAATTACTCGCTGTCCAGCTCTCCAACTTCCAACTTCTCGTAACGCACCGAATTACTACTACTGCCGCAAAAAATAAACATCATACGTATCGTCACCGCTTGCCTTAAGATCTACGCCAAGCAACGTCAACTGCGTTATCATTTCGTTCCGAAAATAATGGAGGTAGTTCCCAAGCCCATTATCACATTCCTTTAACAAGTATCCGTATCCCATGTTCCCGGTTCTTTTAATGGAGCTTAGTGCTCAAGCTAATAATAAAGCCAAAACCCACCGAATCCAGATCAAGCCAAGCTTACATTGCAGTACTACAACTGGCACTGCGTCAACTTCACACAAAGAGTGGCCGCAGTATTTCTCCACAGGGGATTACTACACCCCACTTAGTGCTTAGTGTGAATAAGCTTTTGACATCAACAAGTTCATCATTTTCAGACGTCTAGATAGATCATCATCGTCTCATACAGCTTCAAGTTCTATTTATCTACCCAGCAAGAAGTTTCATCAATCTATTTCCGCTCGTTCGCATGGTGGTGAAACGTCAGGTTGTTATGCTATACTTACTTATAGTCGTCGACGGCCAAGCTAGTCCAAGTCATTTATTACTTTCTGCGCGATGTGACTATTACCGATCAGGATACTTTCCAGTAGTATCTTTAGATCAATCGTTCGAGCACCCAGGATACTGATAGGCATAGTGCATAGTTGTGTTGTAGTAGATAGATAAGGAAAAGAAGAAGGGCAGGGTTATTATTGTTCAATAATTTACCTGAATAAATGAAATTTCATAGTCTCGATTACCACATTTCATAGAAAGAGGTTCATTAATAGCGACTCATTCGCCTTATCTCCCCCCATCTCCGAAAAGCATCCCTTGGGCATAGTGCCAACCTCAATCTCCCTAGAACGAGTCATTTAGATTGATTAATAGTATCGCAAGGATCAAGTAAAGGATGAGTGACGCAGCCTGGCAGTAAGATTGAACACAAACAGATCGACGAGTCCATGCCTATTACACTTGGCCGCAGCTTCGGGCTACTGTCGCCACTGCATGCCACCCCCACACACACAATGGGTCGCATACCGCTGCGTGCCTTTACTTTTCGGCGACACACACCGAGATTGATGCAGCCCCAGGCCTGGAACTCGGACTAGTAGCCTTCAGATTGATCCACGTACCACACTGATCATGGACACCCGCCCCGCTCAGGAACCCGAATGTAACGTCCCGTTACCCCTCTGCGGGAGGAAGATGTGAGCAGCAAACATCAGGCATAACAGATTTTTCACTATTTTCATTGGATAGGTTTCCGTCATTTGGGCCTTTGAAGCATGGTCTAGACAGTTGAATGGCAGTGTCGTCACCAGTCCTAATCAATAAACCGTGATCCACTGGCGCACACTCCCGGCGCCGGATCAGTACAATTCAGATTCTATTCCGTCCTCCGTCATCACGGGACAGTTACCCCTAACACAGTGCCATTTCGTTCACTTACTCCCCTCGAGATCACCATCGTCGTCGTTGTTGTCACTGACCGGCGGCTGAACCTAACAACGACACCGACTCAGAAAGTCTTATTGCTCGCTGCGCCGGGGGCCGCTTTTCATAATAAATATCATGCCTCACTATACTTAGGGGCTTTTCTTCGACGTTCGACCCTCGTCAACTAGACATTTGACCAGGCCCAAGTCATACTTCTCGATTTCGCTCTTACCATCGTGCCCGACTTTATTAGATCAGTTAGGCACTGTGCTCACAGCTGATAGTGTCCGATCGCCAAATCTCCAAATGGGGATCACCGTTACTAAGAATAACCTGGATCGGGCCCCCTTTGTATGTCATTGTTGCTCGATCTTGTGGGCCCTCTTTGCACATACTCCTGAAGGTGAAACCCAATTGGGCAGTCTACTCATCTTGTGAAGGAAAACTCCTGGAAATCGGCCAATTGATTCGGTATTCGGGCTAGGCGAAAAGTTGAGGCCGACCTCCGTTATCGTACTATTCGCCCAGCGGGAGTCGAGATACAAATTTGAACAAAGGGCTGATATAACTAGCTCATATCAGTATCAAGTAGACCAAATGCGCCCATTTCGCATATTACCCCTTTGTCTCTGATCAGCTTTATAAACGGAGCGCTCAAGGAAGTAGAACGGCGATCACCTATGCAACATGCTTTTCCTTTCGAGAGTACTAAAGTTTCTGGAAATGCACACCCCGCAACCATAAACAGCGGATTGTCTAAAACGATATTATCACACTCATTTTCCTGAAACTCGTGTCTACCGTATATAGACGCTGATCTTGAAAATCTGACCCGGTGAACGACGCAACGAGGCACGTACGATAAGGCTGAGTAATTCATCTTTAAGCTCAGGTGAGAGGCTAAGTGAAGGTTACAGGAACAAATGTGAACGAAGAAAGAAGGGGTTAAAAGGTGTGACCACAGGGTAAGTTGCTGCGTGAAGGGATCATGATGGACTGGTTATACCGCCGAGCCTGACACTTCTTACAAAGTCAATCATGTAGATAGATAAGACAAAGGATATGGTCATGCAGCGTGTACTACAACCTCTCCGAACAAAGGAAGAAACGCGCAAATCGGCGTCTTGCAAGAAGGGCCGAATACTAAATCCACCATGAGGAACGAAGTCCTCAAGAGTCCTTCTAAGGACTTTCTCTGCGCCTCGTGTCTTTACCTCCGCGAAGGTTCAGAACCACACTCAACTCCGTTCGAGTCCGTACTGCACGTCCTGACTCCGCAAGTGGTGCCTGTATCGCCAAGTGCAATAGCAAACTCCACACCACCCATCTGGTACAGCTCATATAGCATAGCAGTACTAGGCCTGCAGCAAAGTCTAGATGAATTCGACTAAACGATAAGCCGAAACTCAATCAATCACAGCTTGTGATATCAAATCTGCCTCGAGGCATACACAAGTATATCTTACCTTTCTACGAATCCTCACAGTGCACGCCGCACAACACTGCAAATACCCCGCCTCAGCAATCCCAAAACCATACTTAGCCGATAATCTCATAATCTTGTCACACTCCCAAGCCAAGTAACGCAACCGCCTTCAATCAGATCCCACAAAGCAAGAACTTCAACAGAGATGAACGAATGCGGTAAACGCCAGGGTCGGGAAAGTCACTTTGATGCTCTGATGAATAGTCCGCCTCGTGTTTGATCTCCGGAGTCTGACCCCTGCGTCCTTTCAATAGCGCGATTGCCGTGGGTCCGGTATGTATTGATTTAGTCTTTAAGAGGGTGCTGTACTTATCTTTCTAATTCTAAAAGTAGCCACATCGTTTCAACAGGGAGAAATGGGAATTGCCGTGGACTGTGACGACACTTCAAGTTCTCACTCGGCGGCCGCCAATAACCTGTGCTCAAGCGACTAATTGGTAAGATCTTAAGCACCCTATCTGTGTGATACGTCCGCACCGTTCGCCTCCATCCGACTTCGCTTGATCCTCTTCTGTCATAACGGTATTTATCTCTGACATCGTCAACTCCCTCATTTTTTCTTTTGAGCGCCTTTTCCCATTTGGTCTGCAAGGGGTACACGCCGTAAAACCGCCAACTCCAACGCCACACCCAAGTAGGCGCTCCAGTACCACGGACCATTTCAAGTTCTCTATCTAACAGCGTGGAGATTCAGATGTCGGCGACAGCGCGTGTATATGGGTGGTGAAGTATGGGAAATCAACATATAGCACTTCTTCGCATCTATAGTAACTAGTCAGGCTACTGTTAAGCAACTTCCACTGCCAAATCCAAATCCAGGTATGTCCATCCGGCGTTCCAAGGTGATCGGCTTGTCAACCTATCCTCGGTCGGCTACTTTTACTTCCCACATCTCTCCCCTCCGAATACATACATCAAGAGCGCCCAGTCTCCACATCAGATATTTATACTGTACAGTAATCTTGTGTAAAATGGCCATAAGCCACCAAACGTCACATCCTCGTCTCCGAGTGCGAAATCCCTAATCACCATCATCATACCGAGAAGCACTCAAGAACATTGTAATCATCAAACGAGGACATCGGAAGAGTTGAAGGTACGATAGACGGGCACAGACACAGTAGACCTCCCAAGCCTTCAGTTATAGTCCTAGCATGATAAGCACCTGAGTACCCATCATCCTTAAGATATAGTATACTCGGGGTCCAGGATAAACCGCTCGACCACCCCCAGGAGCATCGTGAACCCCGCCTCATCAATCAAACAATCCGTCACACCCGCAGGCTCATCATACCCCGCCACATCAACAGATGAGTACACCCCGAGTTCAGGATGATCTCCCCTTGCAGTGTTACTTGTCTTCTCAATACCATTCGACCCCAACTCAGTCCCAGAGGCATTTTGATAAACATCTCGGTTTGAATTCAAAGCGTCAACATCAGCGGCTTTTTCGTTGGGGGTAGCAAGTGAATTGTTGATCAGTAAGGTTCGGTTCCTCACCGCCGGTCCAACAACGTACTTGTATTATAATATCTCGTGTTGTTGTCATCACGTAGTCCTAGGGCGTTGAGCTCAGGCTCTCCGACTTCGGATTCTTGAGCAATTATAGCAGAGCGTCCCTGCGCTTGAGAGCCCTCATGTATAATTTGGTCTTCTTGACGTCCATTGGCCAAAGATACTTCCGCATTGAGTACATTAACTTTGACCTTGTGCGCTATTGGTGAATGCGAGTCGGATTGACCCTCGGGGTTGTGTGCGATTTTATTGGGTGCGACGTCAAAGTTGGACTGATGGTCCAGTCGTATCGAATGGGATTCTGCTTCTTCCCTTAGAGTTGTATGACGAGAGGTAGAAATGCCAAGAAGTAGTGTAGACGAATCGGGATCGTTGTCGTTTAAGACTTGTTGAGATGTTGATGATGAGAGAGTTGGCTGGCATTTCAGCACAAGATTATAAAGCGCAGAAAGGATAGCCTCATGAAGAAGTCCTAGAAGCACATTTCCATCTCCGTCGTTACGCGTAACGGTGTTGGCTGCTTCTGGAGAAGAAGTAAATGCGACAAGTCCGGATTCCACATCTGTACTTGTACCGAAGGGAGACTTGAAGCTTTCAGGTATAGAAATATCAGCCAGAATGTGCATTAGACTACACATGTACCACGTAGCATCCTTCGCAACTAGACGCTTCACACGAGTGTCTTTGAAGTTAATAGAATCAGGCACCGCGGTACCCAAGACCCTAAACTGTTTTTTCGTTCCCCGCACTTCAGCACTAGCACCTCCAATTCCAGAATTCGGGTCCGTGAGCCCTATGTGTACTTCATCAGAAGCGAATAGAAGCGTTTCCAGTTCGTGTACAACTTCCAAGACCAGCGCGGCCTTGAGACTTGAGAGACTGATGGCCCGTCGGTAGTTAAGCGCATGATGTAGTTCGCTACCCTTTCGGTTCAGCGAGTGTGAGGAAGCAGCTAAGCGGAGGCTGTCAACCAGAGTTTGAAATATCCACAAAAGGTCAGGGCGAAGATCTATTGTATGAAAGTTGTGCGGAATCTCCGCTTCGCAAGTAGTGCGCCTCGTGGAGCCATTATGAGAGATCGCTGATATGTCCTTGAGTAAATCCGACAGAAAGCTTGTCGATAGCCTTTTGAATGCACGGATGACGGGGACGAATATGTCATTGATCATGCAGTCGAAGATCTTGTCGGCGAACGTGAGTTCAAGACGTTCCGCTATGTCGTATTGTCGAGAGACGGCTTTTGAGTGGAGGATCGTCGTAACAGTATGGTGCAGAGCCCGTCCAAGCGTAGAGATCACAACTCGACTAGCTGTGGTCGGACGATCTAAAGCAGAATGTAACATGCGGCCGACGGTCCGCAGTGTGTGCAGTGTAGTATGAAGCAGAGTAGATTCATTCTCATCTTCAATCGCTCTCTCGAAAGCACGTAACGCGTGCAATAACTGACTGTTCCGCGGAACATCACCTGTAATCTCTATCAAAACCACCAGTATCATGATGTCAGAAACAAGCTCCGTATCACTGAATAATTCTCGCTTACGATCTAAAATCGCTGAGATCGCACTCTGGCTTGGAGGAGGAGGATCAATGCGTGGGGGCACAGGCTGTACCTTGGTCGTCGACACACTTGTGACGTCAGTCGTACTACCTGGGGCTTTTTTCGTCTTGGCCTTCTTCTTGTTGGTTACATTATCCGAGCTCGCGTGTAAACTCGTCGACGAAGCGACACTCGAGGTTATTTCTAGACCTCGATCGTTACTACGTTCGCGTACGGCAAGCAATTCTAAGTAAGGGGTCCACCCCGTCAGCAATTCAACATCGCTTCCGAATACTCGCTTATCAATGGATTGTGAACGGACTTGCCTGTCCGTTGATCATTGAATTGTTCGCGGAGTTGGTGGAGGTCACGCTCAAGTTTCAGAGCATATGTTTTCCAGCAATAGTCCGCTGTCGGAGGAGCTGAACCAGATGGACGAAATTTTGAATGTAGCTGCAGCACGTGAGCTGGGGATGCACGTTCAGGTAGATCGGCTCTGGGCAGTGAATTCTACGCACACGATACAGATAAATCATTTGGCCGAGATCTGAGGACAGCGATTGCCTGTTAATCATGTCAGAGCGGACCCGTCATGAAAAAAAAACACCAAGCCCATACAACTGCGAGTCTTAGGCGATCAGGATCTGATAAAGGAGAGAGGGCCATCAGGAGAAAGCAGAGCACGAAAAGTCACAAATAAGACGCGTCGAGTAACGTCACGCATTCTTCGCGTCGTTCTTTAGTTTCTTTATTCTCATTCATTGCTTTGGAAGGTAAGTGCAGTCCTCTACAGGACCACCAAAAACGTTACTTATTCTTTCACTATATAAAGGTCGGTGATAAATACCCTACCTAGGACTTTACGCAAGTACTACTACTACTAAACCTATTCAATGATATGCATACATAAAAAACGCGCATAGGTCGCCCAAAAAAAAGAAAGCGATCGTCAGTTCATTCCGAAAATTAAAGATCATAAAAGAAAAAAGGGGTGAGTATTCCATTATGTGCTACTAATCAAACCATATCTATCAGCCTCATCCGACGCGTCAACCTCATCGCATGTACGCGCCATCCTCTCTTGACGGCGGCCCATGAAACCTTGGCACCTCACGCTGAGAGTGAAGCCTAACCACAGGTGACTCCTCAGGTACATGCGCAGGTCTCAGCGGAATCAACTGCGCTCGGCTCAACAACGGCGACTCTTGCGACACCTTCGACGACGAAGAGTTCTTGGCCGAGGTCCTCGCAACAGCATTCCTCCGTATAGGCGAATCCTCCACATTCGGGTACCTCGTCAATCCATCAAAAGCTCCAAAAGATCCACCACCATGAGCAGCACTACCAGCACCATTCCCACCCATATCCTCCAAACTCCCAAAACTTCTATACCCACCAATCGAAGACCCACGATTATGATGTCTCGACGGCGTATGGAACAATCCACCAGCGCGAATCGACCATGGATTCGATTTTGGCGTTGCAAAGGTACCAAATTTGATTCCTCGCGATGGTGTAGTGTTAGGATCAAATGGCGGTTCATCGGGATGATGATATTCGAATGGTCCAGGTGTGTTGTACAACCTGATGTCATGTGCTGGATTCTGTGGAGTTGAAGGAAGTCGTGAAGAATCAGATGAAGATGACATGTCGAAATCTGAACGTCTTCCTCCCCGAGTTGGAGTCTTCGGTACTCTTGGAGGATTCCATAAGGGTGAATTGTGGAGGGGCTGATAGAGGGTCGGGTCTTGAGTTCTACGAACCCGAGGTGCGTCATCGGTGGGTACGAAGGTGGGCTCTCGGTGGACCACCGGAAGAGGAGTGCGTTCTGGCGATGGAGACCTTGTCACACAACTTCTGCAGTACCAAGCATCTTCTTCTCTTCCCAGCTCTGCGATATTACGGATACCGATGCATTGAAGGTGATACCACGTCTGGCAACCATCGCACTGCACAAGCTCCCTTCCGTCATCCCTGCCATTACAGATACAGATGATAGCATCGTCATCTTGATTACCCTGCTGAGTTGCCTCCCGCTGTCTCCGCGAATTACGATATGCAAGTGCACGAACACTCTTCTTGGCCAGTAGAGCCGCACGAGCATCAGCAGGATCACTAGGAAACACGCTCTTCTGCTTCGCATACGCTTTCCGTGTATCCTCCGGATGTGCGAGTAATGGGACCATCTTGCCGCGCCCCATCCTCACAGGTACAGGCTTATCCGTTTCATGCTCATAGACATGT
The DNA here is from genome assembly GCA_027627405.1 of Leucocoprinus birnbaumii. Lineage (NCBI taxonomy): Eukaryota > Fungi > Basidiomycota > Agaricomycetes > Agaricales > Agaricaceae > Leucocoprinus > Leucocoprinus birnbaumii. The sequence goes on along the minus strand of JANIEX010000051.1, from coordinate 64,590 downwards.
CCCCACTTTGTTGAAGGAAGGATCTCATCATCACTCCCGCCGGCATTCTTGGGTCCGTCCTCGCCGTCGTCCTCGTCATCCGTGTCTCGATCCAGAAACTTCTCGATCCACTTCAACCGGTCATCCTCCCTCTCCTTCTCAGCCTCACTACGTTCCTCCTTTCGAAGTCTCCAAGGAAACTCATCATCCGGCCAATTAGGTGCATCGAGCTCTTCAGCTTGATTCGACGACTTATCTCGACCAGGTGTCAACTCGGTGCTTTTCCTTTTCCGCTTGCCATTACCACCACCACGTTTCTTCGCGGGATTGGATTCAGGTGTCTCAGCAACTCCCGACTTGTCTTCTCCAGGTAGTTCTAGTAACACGCGGCCCTTGCCAACAATATCAACGGGCATGAGCTTTGGTCTCGTCTTGTTGCCTGAGCGGAATGCATCGAGCCGTTTACGTTTCTTCATCTCTTTCTCCGTCGGTGGAGCTTCTTCTACGCGTTCGACGAGGACCTCTGCAACGTTTGGCGTACCAGTAACATTCGAACCGAGTAACGAAAGGGGTTGAGGTTGGCGAACCCAGTCATTGGTTCTCTGTATCCCAGGGTTCAGAAAACCGGTATTAAAAAAACCGCAATGCAAAACGCTCACATAACGACCATACCCGCCCGCCATCAGACTCTCCTCAAAACTCTCCTCTGAGGTCTCTTGGAATAACTTGAGCCTTCTGCCTTTATTCGGACTCTCAGTAATCCCAACAGCAAGTCCTCGTTCCCTCTCTACTTCATCAACAAATACAGCCGAGTCAACCTCCGACGCAGGTCTTTTACTCCTCTTTAAATATTCAGGTCTCCTGTTCTCGGCTTCTTGAATCTGAGACAGATGATCTTGAATGAGCGCTTGTCGAATCCTTTCAATCTCTCCTCCTGCCGTAGATGTTGACGGGTCTGGTGATACATTACGAGGTGTAGTTGAAGATGTATCGCTCATCAATAGATTGCCACTGATAAGTCGAGAACGGACGCCAGCATTGGTTGGAGGACTCGAAAAAACATCGTCTACGTCCATAGGGATCGGGGTAGCTGGGGCAGAGGTCGTTTGTTTTCTTTTAGAACTGAGCCGTTCTACCATGGAGAGTTTGGCGATGAAAGGAGAAGAGAGGCGAGATGACTGTTCGGATGTCGCTGAGACTGGTGAGGAGATGTGAGGTGAGGGTGCCAGCGCAGCGAGGTCGAGGGCGGTAGACCTGAAATGAGAGGGGATACATATCAGAGAAATATTCAAGTGGCTAGAAGCTTTGACTGGCGTACGGGATTTGGATGTTCTTTGGAGTCAATGCACCAGGTGTGTCGATGGAGCTATTCCTGTGAAAGCAAAACACAGGGTCCAGTTCGTTAGCGTCCGGCAAACCGTTGGAGTGTGTCAAAGGGACGTACCGTGTAGATGGTGTGTTCGCAAAACCCAGGCGTAGTGGAGGAGTGCTTCGCTGGTTATACGATGGACTGTTTGCAAAAATGTGTTATTTTTGAACATCTGATCTGATAAATTGAGCGATGCACCGACCTCGACTCGGGCGTTATGCATTGTTTCGAGTCTTGACTCTTCGTCGGTGTGTCCTCGACAGACCTATGAAGGTTAATAAGCAATTGGAAGAAGGCACAAGTGTGAAAAATTGGTTACTTGTTTTGGGCGGTCAGTCTTTGATAAGACGACGTGGTGGATGCGCCGGATGGTTGGGGTCTACAAAAAGGGCTCAAAACGTGCGCAGGGTGTTGTAGGGGACGACGTACAGGTCATACAATGGAGATTGAGGTGTTTGAGGATGGTCCCCTACATAACGAGCAAGGTTGTTCGGACTGCAAATGTCAAAAAATAGGAACATAAATGAGCGCCAAGTAATTGCCAAAAGACCGAATGAATCCGGGGTACACAAAGGGCTGCTAAATGAGATTTTGCTACGAACCTTTGGGGAGTCGGAAGATGTGCATAAGGTCGTGCATGAAAAGTCGGTAAAAGACTCTCTGGTTGGCCATCCATCCTATGTTCAAGTTGAACGAGTAGAAGGTTGATGTATGGGAAATATTAAGCGGGTCGATTAAGCGGAGGACGAGGACCGTGCGTACCGTGGGACGGAAGTCAATGAAGTCATATCAGGAAGAAGTGTTGAAGGATGTTGCTGAGATGTTGGAGGAGGGAGGAGATATTGGTCGTGCGGAGGTGGCAGGGTCTGGGAAGAAATGGAAAGGCCTTGATTGGGATCCTGCAAATTGGTTGCACAACTCTCAGATCCACGATGACCCTGGGCGTCTGTTGGTGTCCGCATTTAAAACTAGCTCAAAATCGGCTGATGTGATACAAAAACAAAGGAATGACAATTGTGTCTTGAAATTTCGAGGTGTCGCTGAGATATTAAGGCAGAGGAAGGAGAGACGAGGAGGAGGAGAGAGGACTTTGTTCGAGCCGACCCAAATGAATAGGCTATGTTCAACCACCAATGTTTACGTAAGCCTAAATTAGTTTTCCTCTTCTGGGGCGCGATCCCTCCACCTGTCGAGATGCCCGTCTGTGCACTTGAGTTTTACGCTGGCATAGGTGCGCTGCGCACATTCTCAGAATGATCATGGCTAATAATCGTCGCTAAGGCGGGCTGCATCTAGCCTTGCAGCGCAGCTCCGTTGATGGCACCGTCGTCCAAGCGTTCGACTGGGATCCGACGGCCTGCCAAGTCTATCGCATCAATCACCCACCTAAAATTATAAAAAAGGTTTCCCCGTTTCTCCCTGTCCTTCAACGATTTTTTCTCAATGGTTTCCCTGGCTTTGATACCCGCACACCTCCCCTTTTTTATTACTTCGTCTCCCACAGGCCGACATCTCCCAGCTAGAAGCAGAACAAATAGCCGCCTATAACGCGGATCTCTGGCTTCTTTCTCCCGCTTGTCAGCCTTATACGGTTCTCAACCCCAATGCAAAGGGTGCTGCAGACCCTCGAGCGAAATCGTTTTTATACCTTGTGCATGAGGTCCTTCCAAAGCTGAAAGAAATGGATGCTTTGCCTTCAAGACTCCTTGTGGAGAATGTGGCTGGCTTCGAGGTGCTTACGAGTCTCTCTTGATCTGAAAGAAATATCAAGTTCTGAGTTCCTTGATGCTCCCTCGTTTCTTTTGCGATTGGCAAGACTTCAATCACGCGACAGACACTTGTATCCGCCATGCGGTCGCTTGGATACAATACTCTCGAATTACTGTTGACTCCACTTCAGTTTGGTGTTCCGAACTCGAGATTGAGGTATTATTTCTTGGCCAAGAAAGCACCTTTGCAGTTTATACATACTGCCGGAGAGGATGTCGATCGTGTTTGGAGACATATACCTGGCCAAGGAAAAGATTGGGTTGACGATCGATTTGAAGATCCAGACTCGTCCTTAAACTCGAGTAACAATAATGGCGATCTTCCCCTGATACCGAATCTCAGTCCTTACCTCGACAGTCCCGACCAAACGTCGGATTACTCAATACCCGACAAAGTTCTGTACAAGTGGGGTCGTCTCTTCGATATAGCACTCCCATCATCCCACCGGTCCTGTTGTTTCACCAGAGGTGATTTGCAGTCTTCTTTGCCGAAAAAAATCTGAAAAGAGCTACGTTTCTAGGTTACACAAAACTCGTTCAAGGCTCAGGATCAATCATACAGATGAATGAAGACTTCGATGTACGTTCTACCTATCCATGGCCGTCGCAGCCCGTTTTACTGCTCGTGTGCCTCGCATTCCCGTTCTCGAAAGTTAATCTCCGCCGTTACGATATAGACGACAACTGTATTTAACGAGTTCGCCGATGCGCGTCCCGAAGGTCCAGACGCTGTCAGAATCTTAGATCCTCTAAAATTACGGTATTTCACTCCAAACGAGCTCCTCAGAATTTTCGGCTTCAATTCACGCGTGGATTCCGCATCGACATTGGATTCGGATGGCAATCCTTGCTCTACTTTCAAGTGGCCTGAAGGGGTTACGGTTAAAGCACAGTATAAATTGATTGGGAATAGCGTCAATGTTACGGTTGTACAGGCTCTCATAGAGTACTTATTCAGCGAATAACTACTTGTCATGTTGAAAACGACCCTGTATACCCAGAGACTCAGAGTTTTCGCCAGTGCAGGTGAGAAGGAAACGATCAGCTGATGTCTTCCAAAGGGTCAAAGTCCACCGGTCAAAGCTCTACCGCCTAACCGGATACATAATTATCAGCAGGCATCATATCAACGTTAACGTTTAATAATCGACCCCACATTCCCTCCTCTCAGTTCACACACATACCCCACACTATCCCTACTCAACGCCGAACCACCATGACCAACGGACGACGGACATTTCTCGTCGGTGCTGGATGCACGCAGTTCATCAAGGTGATTATTACATACGACCCTGTGAAGGCTTGAACGATTTGAGTTGAATGTAGCCCCTAACAGCCTCGAGGGAAGAGAACTACGGAGGATGTATGTCACCGGAACAATCCTAATCTACGAGATGTTATTCAATAAATGAATTTTAGATGGGCCTGGAGGCAGCAACGAAAGCTTTACTCGATGCCGGTATGTCCACTCGGGCCATCCGACATCGTTCAAGCCTGTTCAGGCTCACTGAATGAATCGTCACCAAGGCATAACATACGACTCTATTGAGACTGCTTTCGTTGGTTATTGCTACGGCGACTCTACAGCCGGACAAGTACGCTTCCCTTCTACCTTTCACATCCTACCTCGATCTAATATCTCAATCCAACCCAACCCAACAGCGTTCTCTATACAACCTGGGCCTCACACACATCCCGATAGTCAACGTAAACAACAACTGCTCAACCGGTTCCGCAGCACTCTACCAAGCCAATTCAGCAGTCAAACATGGTCAAGTAGAATGTGCTTTAGCACTCGGCTTCGAGCGTATGAAACCTGGTAGTCTAGGAACGAACTTCCCCGACAGGCCTTCACCCACTGTGTTAATCGGTGCTCGGTCGTTCGAGCTTGAAGAGGAATTCGGTCAGAACCATGGACCTGGTGCGCCTAGGATGTTTGATAATGGAGCGAAGGAGTATTTTGCAAAGTATGGTGGTGGTGTTGATCATTTGGCTATGATCGGTAAGACTTAAACTTGATATACCAGCGACTTGATTGGGTTATTGACGGGAATTGAATAGCTTCGAAGAACCATAAGCACTCTGTGAACAACCCTTACTCCCAGTTCCGGGATGGCTGGAGTGTTGAACAAGTCAAAGCAGCTCCTAAAATCACTGCCCAACTCACAAAGTTCATGTGTAGTCCTACATCCGTACGCATATCCCTCTACTCTCACTCAAAACTCATCTCTCACACCAATATGCTGCTTTTCAGGACGGTGCAGCAGCTTGTGTAGTCGCTTCAGAGGAATTTGTCCACAAACACGGTCTAGAGAACCAAGCTATCGAAGTCGTCGCTACGCATCTATCAACAGACGGTCCTTCCACTTTCGAAGGTCGTAGCCCCATGGACGTCGTTGGATATCAAATGACGAAGAATTGCGCGGATAAGGTGTTCAAGGATGCTGGGTTTGCTCCTGGTGAGGGAAGGGATCAAGTCGGTGTCGTTGAACTTCATGACTGTTTCGCCGCCAACGAGGTACCATTTCCTCTTACAAATTTATCTACAGTTGTTAACAAACCTCCCCCAGTTAATAACCTACCCTGCTCTCGGCCTTTGCAAAGAAAATGAGGCCTGCAAACTCGTCGAACGTGGAGATAACACCGTACGTCCTCCTTCCTCTCAAACCTCTCAACACCCTCCACACTTCATCTCATCCCATCCTACCCAGTACGGCGGCAAATATGTCGTAAACCCAAGTGGAGGACTTGAAGCCAAAGGCCACCCGCTCGGCGCAACAGGCCTCGGCATGCACTTCTACATCATGATGCAACTCCGTAACTGGGCTGGACCAATGCAAGCACCAGGATTATTTGAAGGTTCTGATCCCCGTGGTAAATACGGTTTGGTGCATAACGTTGGTCTTGGTGGTGCAGTTGTTTGTTCCTTGCTTCGGAGACCTGAGTTTTATAAACCTGGTGGACCTGATGGTCGAACAAGGTGAGATTCTTTAAAGACTTGTGTTATTCGTTTCTTTGCCATTTGGGGTGAACGGAGGGGCGGGATGCGATTGATGCGTTCTTGCGGCGGCTAGGTCGCAGCGGCATCATTCCGCTGAGGTGCTTGTGGGGCCTAGCGTGCCAACTGGAAGCTAGCAAACTGCGATAATCCCCTCAGTATATCCACTCTACGTCACCCCTTCTTCTCTTCTTCGCTTCCGTCCTATTTTCAAATGACAGTGACACTGACTCACGAAATTTTCTTCACTCTTCTCTCTTCTCTCTCGCATAACAGGTTGGGCTACAACCATGCATGTGAATGCAAACCGGTGACTATGACCGATGTGGACAAAGTTAAATCGAAGAAGTCTTCTCAGTTTATATTACAACATGCTAAGCTATAAAAGTTCTCTTAACTACTGGAGTTAGAGACGGCGAACTCGTTTGGGGGTTAGTTTGGTTGATGATGAGTCTGGTTCTCGTGGGGGCCGTTTCATTGTAATACAGTCGACTTTCTCATAATGCATAAGGACAGAAAGAGGTAAAGCCGTATGCATTATGATATTTATGCGCTATCATAAACAAGCGCCTAAAGCAAGCGCTGGTTATGCATCATGACGTGAGGCCGCTGAGTCGATGATGATGCATTTGGCGTCTCATCGATGCACCCTACCAGTTTGAACCGCTGTAATGTCAGGTTGAACGTCTCGGCTTTGCACAAGTCTTAGGGCCGAAGAGACATTTTAGGTATATATAGGCCGGATTTGACCTTCTTGGCACGTGCTTTATAAGGAGCAGGCAGTTTTCGAGGCTTTTGAGAGGCCAGTAGGGGCCATCGTGACTAGAGGCACTCAAATTGGCCACAAATCTCTTGTTGGATTCTCATTTTGGTGATATGAAACGGTGATGGACTATTTCTGGTTAACATTTGCTCCAAATCTCTCACAAAAACCTCGAACTCCGCCCATATGATAATGCATATTGCCCCCAAAAGTCGATGCATTATGCAATATGCATTGTGTCCCTGTTCCATGGTGGTGAGAGGCCGAACCCGATGCATTATGACATTTATGCATTAGGATTGTATGCATTATGAGCAAGTCGACTGTACTATGTTTTCGGATCGAATACTTTGTTCTATGCTTATACAGTCTTTTCGCGAAGTCGATATTCGCTTCTCTCGAGAGATTCACGGTCGCCGTCACGCCACGGTCTTTTTGCGAAGTTGATATTCGCTTCCCTGGTGCTCATCTCACTCGCTACTCTATATGTTTAACCCTTTATGTAGTGAGCTGGAACGGAGAACTTCTCGACGTCGGAACTAAACATACATAACTATCTGATCGTTTATGCGTCATGAGCTTTAGTGTGTTTGTACTCAAAACGGAACAAGGACACCTCCTCATAGCGTCTAAACATACATCAATGACGCCCAATTTAGCGTCCATTTTCAAAGACCGAGAAGGAACCAACAAAAGCTTTTCTTAATAAGTATTGCGTGACAGACTTAAAGAGACAAACATCATTTGTTTCGAATCTCGATAGAACGTAAGGTACATAATCGCGTGTATCGTAGATTTGACCAAGCTCAAGGCTCAGCCAATGAAGTTATTCAATTCCCGCCGGTCCAGCTAGAGAAGAAATGTATTAGACTCAGAGCAATACATTGGCGGCATGAAACATGATAAATAACGTACACTGCAGGTCCAGGAATTGGATAGGACTATAATCATATAAATCAGTAATCCGATGCTCGGATAGCATCCAGTCAAGACTTACGCCAGTATCTGCGGAACGAAGTCACATCAGGATCCGGAGACGAAGCTGGAACAAGGTACTCACTTGTGTAAATATCAAAGACGATGCCCGGAGTGCTGCCAGTGTATGCACCAGGGAAGGAGACGAAAGACGTTGGTAAAGCAGAACCAGAGCCAGTAACTTGGACTTGAATACAACTCGGATAAACTTGAACACCAGGATATGTGTAAGCAGAATGAAGAGCAAGGCTGAAATCACCATGATTAGCATTGGCTTTCAATAGTCAAAGACGACAATCTACTTACATCTCATGACGGATGATATATTGGCCAGCTTTCAAGTTCTTGGGGATCGTGAAGGTGTAGATGCCGTTGTTGGCGTTCAGAATATCGGCTGCAGCCCATTTACCAGAGGAGTCCTTGCCGACTTGGTGAACCTTGAACCACACGGCACTGATGGAATCGTCCTTCTGTTATTGTCAAAATGCTTCAAGAACGAGGAGGTCCTCACGATGTTCCAGGATTCCATTTCGTAATATCGGAAGGAGCACGAGCCATGTAGGTTATCATAGGACCCTCGTGGCTATCAGGCCACAAAGTCCAGTTCAGCTTAACTTGAGAGCCTGCGGCCACAGTACCGACTAGTGGTGCTGGTGCCGATCCAGCGTATTGTGCGCCACCGGCGGTCCAACCGTTGCATTGAACACTGAATCATGATCAGCTATTGATGCAAAAAAGGTGGCTGCATAAGCCTACTCGATGAGTGATAAATCCTCGACGGGTCCGTTACCAGGAATCTTGCGGACAATACGCGGGGGAGGAGTAGGGTAGTAACTACGGCGCTATATCATGATGACAGGTACACTCAGTGAGACAGTACGGACATACGGGTCACTGTATGGCAAGTATCCGGTATACTTGGTCGAGCCTAGCGTGATTTCTTGAACATAACCGTGGGCCTCGACCTGGGAGATGAGGCCAAGGAGGGCGACTGCGGCTGTGATAGCGAGTTTGAACATGATCGGAAAAAGCTGTGAGGCTTGAGTAAGAAAGGCGAGTTCACCGCGTCCTTTATACTGGCAATTCCATCAGTCAATGATACCAGGTGCAGACCTCGCCGCGGTTAATAGACTTCATGTTTACTTCCCGGCGGGCCGCTAGGCTCGTCTTGGTGCGTTCGGATGGAACACAAGGGAGTCAGAAGACCACGGACGTGGGTATGTGTCAATGTTGAAGACTTTGAATGTTATACTAAGTGATAGCAAAAGGATGTAGCCGTTTACCGCGAAATTGCCGACTACGTTTGACCCTACATCGGATAAAAAGGCATCCTTTTCTGCAGGAATTAAACTAGCCACCCAAAGACGACAGAATTTGAAAGCCTGGTTTCTCCGCGTTAAACGATGGCCGAAGCTCCAAGTTATAGGTGGACACTCAACCTCGGAAAATGTCTGGATAGGTTTAACGCCAAGCCGGAGTCCATATAATTGACCAACGACAAGAACGTCAAATCGCTGATATCATTGGCATTGAGAAGCCCAAGATATTGTCATTCGCGCAGAGCTCGGTTTAAGAGGCAATCCGTTGGTGAATGGTAAAAATACATAAAATAAGCATTTAAGAAAATGTCTTTCGTTTCTTCCGAAAGTATTTTGCCCCAGAGTACAGCTAGTCCTACTATGAGCTGTTTGATCATTTGGAGAAGAGTGCGCCGACACCGATGACGATTATCCAGGGAAACAACAGAAGTCGGGAGCAGAGTCAATCTCCCCACACGAAGATAGGGCTGTTTCCCCGCACTCGGAACCGGAACAAAATTGGCGGGAAATACACAGGTCTGCTTTGCCAAGCTTATGATGCCATATAATAGCCTCCGTCTCGTGATAGTCAGTGGCTTTTGTCCCGGAAGTCTGTGGTCAAACGCATGCCATGGAGATGGGAGTAAGGATTGTAATGGATATATAAAGATCTGCCATGAGGATTGTTTTCCGGTCAGGGGCAGCGGGCATAAATTACAGTTTGGTAATGCGATTGCTTGAGGTGGCCTCAGGCGGTCCGAAGCCAAAAGGCGGAGAGGATAATCTATGGTAGTCGGATATGTAGGAAGCTCATCGGCGGGGGGTAAGGAGATGTCGACCAATGAAGTTGAGTCCGTTTACCCTGACGGGACTATGCAGTAATGAGCGTCCAAAGAAGTGAGAACTCGGTCAGAACTGATATAAGTTCTTGAATCATGAGCCACAACTCGGAAGCACGAGCGATGTGATGCTGCTCACTTGTTCGTGGAAACATGATAGTGCGATTGGTTCTGATAAGTAGCATGAGGCATAAACGATGGACTACAGGGTGCAGCATATTGCTGCGCTTAAGAACTCAGAGGAACACGGCCCAGGCGGCCTGGTAAGGACAATACCGGACACGGAGCAAGATATAAAGCCACATTGCCGCTGGAAATAATCTTGAGGACAATTTAAAAGAGGGATCTGGGGCAAGGACGGAAGTTAAAGCAATAGAATGAGCCAAATACCTGCGAGTAGCGGGAGCAGGCGAAAGGTCCGAGGTCACATGACCGAAACGGAAGTGACAATGACATCAGAGCTGCGTGACTTCCAGAATGACCGACAGAACGTGTCGATCGCGAAGTTGAAAAGTATTTGAGGCCGGTGACCTCTTCTTCAACATGCCCCGGCCCAGAAGACGGCAGCAAGTGTCTATGAGAAAAGGTACATTCGATCCAGAAGACAAGTCTCGCGTCAAGCACTCTCGCATCGGTGTCTGGGACCTCTACGAAGAAATCACACCGCGTCTGAGCCTCGTAGGATGGCCCACCTTGCAGCCACTCTTCGATATCATCGAGAATCTCCCATATGTCTGGCGGATGCTTGTCGACGTGACCTCAATCCGCGAGTGCAATCTCTTGCTAGTCGCATATCTTTTTGTCGAGCTCATACTCGCTCTTCTGCCTGCGCTCTCTTTGTGGTCTGTCCTGTGACTTCTTGCAAATCTACTCCGAGGCTCACGCTTCACTACAGGTACTCTGGGCAGCTTCTTCATATTGTATGTTAATTTTCCTCAGTGTGGCCACTGCTGATCATCGGCAGGTTTCAACGGCCGTAGAACATCGAACAGTCGACAAATCCCTTCTTTTCCGAGTCGCAACAGGCCGCTTCCTATGCTCTCTCATGACCCGCGTACTGCGGTATACGAAGCAACGCATTGCTGTACCTCTTAACGCTCGCATCAAACAATATTACTCCGTCCACATGTATCATGCCATGGCTCGTCTCGACCTCCCAACTTTTGACGATCCCAAGGTTCAGCGACAGCTGGAATCGTCGTTTCCCCAGAGTTCAAGATCCAGTATCGCTTGGGATACAGTCACCATGATCTTCCACATTGTGACAACGGCCATTCAACTAGTCTCCCAGCTATCTGTCCTCCTTCGAGTTTTGAACGACCAACAAGATGGTCCTCTGCTGGCAATGCTTAGCTTTGCTGAGGCCTTGTTTCAGAGAGGCGCCATACGTGAGCCATTTTTTCATAGAGGAGGTACGTTCCTTTCGGCAACAAGGGTGCACGTCACTAATATCACTAATGCTCCACTATTAGTCTGGGCGGCGACCACCCGGGATTCGGATTACATCCGCAATGAAGGGCTAAAGAGAGTTGTTCATGACCCTGAGCATCGTAAAGAAATAACGGCAGGTGGGATGTGGCCTTACCTATTACAACGTGCGTAATCTGCATTATTCTTCCCCACTAGTGCTAACAAACCAATTTTTTCAGAGTATACGCTTGGCGTTGACCGCCTGAAGGATCGGGCCGGTGACTTTTGGGTAGCAGCTGCAACGACCAGGATCAAGGACCGGATGGGAGTCCTAAGTTTGTTACAGGACCCATTTAAAGAGCTTCCTCAGGCGAGTTGGCCGAGAGTCGAGCCCCACCATACGTCATACTCATTGTTTATGGGTAGATTGTTTTCACGCTTCGTGCTATCCAATACCCGGCATCGATCCCGATCTCCTTAGCTTCCTTGAACCTGATCACCCAAACGACCCAATCATTCACTTTCACTCTATGGAGCCTCTTCTCGGAGACGGACTCCTTTGCAGATAAACTGCTCAGCGTTCGACGACTCTACGAGGTCACGGAAATCAAGAACCGAGTATCGGATGGAACTCAACCATTCCCCGAAGACACTGCAAGTCTTCGCTCAGGCATTAGCATCGAGTTCAGGTATGTTACGAACCGGCCATCATCTGAAGATTTTCTAACGGCTCCTCCCCAGGAATGTTAGCTTCAAATACCCTGGCTGTCCAGACTGGGCAATCAGAAACGTCTCTTTCAAGATCGAGAGAGGGCAGCTCTGTGTAAGTCGCGCAGCCTTATGATATTTACGGCAGCTAAGAAATTTGTATATAGGTCATGGTTGGTGCCAATGGAAGCGGGAAGAGCACAGTTCTAAAACTGATCGCCCGTCTGTACGAGCCAATCGAGGGAGAGATATTTGTCGACGGTCGAGAGATCCGCACTCTTCGACTTGCTGACCTCAGACGAGTAACGTCAGTGCTCTTCCAGGATTATACCCATTTTCCTCTCTCGGTAAGACGCATGTTTAAACCCCGTTTTAGAGAAGCTAACTTGCCTTCAGATCGCTGATAATATCGGTTTGGGCGCGCCTGTAGCACCTCATGCAACCAACATGGATTACATCGAGGAGGCAGCTCGCCTCGGAGGAGCCAGTGACTTTGTAGAGAAGTTGCCTGAACAGTATGACACCTACCTTGAGCGGCCAGTCAAAGACTACTATTCTGGATTGCCAGAGGGCACGACTAGGTGTGTTGTACGGCAATCTCCTTTCAAAACTTGTTTAATCTCGATCATCTCCAGCGTATTCGGACGAGTCGTGGACTACGGCGCTGTCAAGCATGCCATGGGAGGAAGTTCCGGGAGTCCGGGAAGAGGTGTTTCTGGAGGGCAAGCGCAGCGAATTGCATTGTGAGCTGCCTGGTTGCCTTGGCGTCACCCAGGCTTAATGATTACTTTTACAGGTCAAGAACTTTCATGCGGTCGGTAGTTGGCGATCATGAAAACGGGAACTCTGGGATTGGCCTTCTTTTGTTCGACGAACCTTCGGCGAGTCTAGATCCCACTGCTGAGCATGGTAAGTTACTTTCATTCGATTGCTCCACCTGTTTCATCATCTTCGTCATCGGCTGTTGCCATAGATCTATTCGAGCGCCTGAGAAAATTGCGAGGAAACAAGACTATGGTGTTTTCATCTCATCGGTTCGGTAACCTCACTAGGCACGCTGATGTCATACTGTGAGTGGTTTCTGTGCACGCACACTGTAACATTATATTCAGACCCTTAATGCGTCATAGGTTCATGAATGATTCTGTGGTTGTCGAGGAGGGCACCCACGAGGCATTGATGGAGAAGGGCGGGGAGTACGCGAAACTCTGGATGATGCAAGCCAAAGCTTTCCTTTAATTTCGAGCGATGGTCTCGAAGCATGAATGACTTTAGATTCCTACCCTCATTAATCACTAACAGCATTCACATCTCACGGCACTGATGGTCCAACATCATCAATGCTCTGGTCGGATTATTTATTTTGTTTCTTCGCTTTTTATGACCTTTGATGATAACTCACGCCTAATGATTCTACATTCTCTCACTTTTGTCTGCTAAAAAGCAGCATGGACTATCTAGATTTTCTTGTTGTGCTTCGTATAATTTACAGTGCCTGCATTACACTTATGAATTGGTAAAAGCTCAGCTTACTTTCCGCTTACATATTCTATTGTCATGCTTGCTTTCATGTAGCAAATCACTATATCATAATCAAACATCATCTTTCTCATTTTCCCAGCTGCGCAGTGCGACTGAATGGGAGTTCCGGATGGATGTAGAGAGTGGCAGAAGTGTTCGGCAGGCAGCAGCGGCCCGGCTAGTGACGGGTAGCTTCGGGATTCGGGAGTCGGGTTGGTGGCTCATGAGTACCCCGTGGGGAAACCACTTTTGATTGTCCCCACAAGCGGATCAATGACCATGATGTTCATCTCCGCCATTGACACTTCTCGTCGTTGCCTCCTCGCGTTCAAAAACGACAAGAGTCCACTCGCTTAGCGGGCGGCTGGAGATACTCCCTGCCCCCGAACGCCTTGACGATGATAGCAAGGTTTTGCCCTCGGCACCAAGAGATTGCAGCCCAAAATAACAATGACCGTCGGGTCATAGTTCGGGCCTTTCGATGATCGTCGGCATAATCGATACTACCGCCATTTTTTTTCTACTACACAGGATGGGCCGCTTCCAAATTGACTCGAGCTTCTAGAGCATTTATATTTCTCTTGATTTTGGCGATGGATGCGTTCATACCGTCCTTTCCCTTCGCTGCAGGTACCGTCCTGGGATCATGATGGTGGGTTTTCCTACAGAAATATCTCAATGGTACTTTCGCTGAACATTCGACAGGATAAATTTGTCCATGACCTCCAAACCATTCTCTCGTCCAATGCACCTCCTTCGTGCGACGAAGCCACTTCCCTTAGGCGACTGCTTCAACAAGAAGAATCGACCTTCTCCACTCTCTTCGAGAGCATTAACCAACTCCAAGCTCACCTAACCTCGCTGGTTGAACAACATCGCGATTCCCAGATCAAAGTCCAGCAATATCGTGCTGCTCTCTCATCGGCCAGGGTTCTACCCCCTGAGCTTGTGAGGAGGATATTCATTCATTGCGTCGAGGAACCTCCAATCACCTGGCCTCCTAGTCCCGGACGTCTTCCATTATCGCTTGCGCAGATTTGTTCTGGATGGAGAGAAGTCGCGCTGAGCACTCCAGAGCTTTGGAGTAATATCAATTTTAGAGCTAATTCGTTGAGGGGAATAGAGAAGTTCAAGGAGTTGGCAGAGCTGTGGTTGAGTCGGTGCCGGATTGCTTCTGCTTCGGTGGCTTTCACGACCAATTGTCATCCTGAGAGATTTTCAAACCCCCTTGGCGATGTCATTGCTCGGAACTCGAGTAGCATTGGAGTTTTGGAACTTCATCTCCCGACGACTTTGTTCAACGCGTTTTCGGATTATCCGCCTGAGGCGTTCCCCCGGTTGCGAACGCTACGACTTCATGGATTACCTATTTATATTCCGATGGAAGGAGGATATCGACTATGGAATTCCGATTTTTCGCCATTCCAGTTTGCGCCTCACTTGACGGACGTCGTCATCTCCATACCCAAAACTCGTCTCAACTTGGAAGCCTTGAACCTTCCTTGGTCGCGATTGTCCAGCCTACATCTCGCCGAATCCGTCATCTCCCCCGACGCCATGCTACGCGTGCTCGACAAGTGTAGCAGCTTGACTTCATGCTCCGCCCGCCTCTTCGCCGACAACGAAATTACAACTCCTAATTCTGAGGTCAACGTTCCCGCTCTCACGTCCCTCTCCCTACAAGCGGACGCAGGTGAACTCAACGAATTTTTCCGTTATATCACGCTACCGGTTATCCAAACACTCTCCCTTCATGCTCATCCAAGCAGTGACTGGGACACTCAAGGTCTCATGCACTTGATCTCTCGTTCTCAATGCCGTCTCGCCAGTTTGACGATCTCGGGACGTACCCTCGAAGCTGACGGTTTCATCGATCTACTTCACGCTATGCCTGCAATTCAAGAACTGGAACTCATGTTCGTGTCCTTCGTGAACGACGATATCCTCGGGCAAATGTCGCCTATGACTGTGCACGAGGATCCCATCGTACCTAATCTGAGGGCATTTAGGTGTCGAGAAATGTCGCTGAAGTGCTCGCCAAATTGTGTGCGTAGATTCATCGCTGCGCGTGGGTGGCCTGTTGAGGAGTGGAAGGGTTGGATGGAAGTGGATGACGGTCAACGACAGAAGATCCACCCTTTGGAACAGGTGGTTATGCGTTCGAAGATGGGGCATTTTGGATCTCAGTGGACGGAGAAATTGCTGGAATTCCAGAATCGAGGATTGGATTTGTCTTATGGTTTGCAATAGACTTCATCTCGTTTATTCTATGTTGATATACCAATTTTTCGTTATTCCCTCATAATTGTTATGTGTATGTAGACATAGAGCAAATTTACGCCTACCATCAAACGCGACCCTGAGAATATTTTGTGGTCGTGGCGGAGTTGTCCCTAGAAAAGAGTTGTTACCCCTTTCTTCTTGCTCACACTGGCCTCACTCAGCCTTGGGGCACAAACCTCCTTATACTACGTATACTCAATCTTAATCAATCTAATATCCCTCTGCTTCCTCATCCATAATCTCCGTTTAGCCGTTTCCTTTAGAGGAGCGCCAGAAACATCGCGACACGACAGATGCTTCGCCCCATCTCCAGCCTATCTGCGGCCTCAAGAACTTCAAGACGTACCTCAAGGCACTTGAGTGGTTCTGCACTAGATACGCGAACGCTTAGGCAGAAACCTGCAACGCAGAATTATCCACGTCCGCAACAGTACCGTGACACCCCACCACAGGCTGAGTTCCTTGGGCAAGAATACACCCTTGCGCAGGCAGAGCAAGAAGAAGTGGAACGAGTGCCAACGGAGAGGCGTATGTACGAGTCAGTTCTCTAAAACCAACGAAATACTGAAGCTCTTTCTTCGCCGAATAGCTAAACGCAATGAAGTCGGTGTTCAGCTGCTCTCACGTCAACTACACTCCCAGCTCTTCCGCAACACATCCTTCACTCCTCCGTCCCCCGCATTTATCCAGATAGCAAAAGAACATCTGGGGATGCATAACCTTGATCCTGCGCAAGGCTCCCAACTCCCAGATACTGCCTTCCGCCTTCCACCCCTCCAGGGCGCCAACCTTGATGAGCACTTCTACCGCCTGGGCTCACACGCCGCTGAACCATGGCTCCAACAAGCCAAAACTTTTGCTTCCATTAAACTCCCTCCGAGACCGGAACACTGGGACATTCGTAGTGGCTGGACGAAATACACTTACGTGCCTGACGGGGCAAGCTACAGCGAGCCTGTGGACTTCCCGATGCACGAAGGAAACCCTGAACAAATGCTCGTGTTCGATGTGGAAACGATGCCAAATTATCATCCATACGCTATCATGGCATGCGCGGCGACTTCAAACGCGTGGTATACCTGGATCTCACCGTGGCTACTCCAAGAGACGGAGGATCCTGTTCACCTGATTCCGCTCGGTGAGCCAAATGTGCCTCGAGTGGTTGTTGGACATAATGTGTCTTATGACCGGCAACGTATTTTGGACGAGTATAATATTACGGGATCAGCAACTCGTTTTCTTGATACCATGGCACTTCACGTCGCTGTGACGGGCATATCCTCGCATCAACGCCCAGAATGGATGAAGTATCGTAAATCTAAGGAGAAGCAATTGGAACAACAGGAAGAGGCCATAGAAGTCATGTACGACCTTATTAGCCAAGTCGAGGAGCGGGAGAAGGAGGAGACAGATCCGGCGAAAAGGGAAGAAATGCGGAACGTTCGGGATGAAATGTTGCAGAGCGTGAATCAACTCGCGGAAAGCAACAATCAGCTAATGGAGGAACAGGACGAGATCGCCGAGAAACGGTGGGAGGAACTGACGTCGGTCAATTCGCTCAGAGAAGTCGCAAATTTACATTGTGGAGTCTCAATGGATAAGGAGATTCGAAGCGATTTTATGACGAGCACACCACAGGACATCCGGGATAACATTCACGATTATCTCGATTACTGCTCTTCAGATGTTGACGTCACTCATCGTGTTTACGCCGTCACCCTTCCCGCGTTCTTGCAGGCATGTCCGCACCCCGTCACCTTTGCCGGCATCTTGGAAATGGGTTCGAGCTTCCTAACTGTAAACCAAGAGTGGGAACGTTATTTGGAGAGGGCTGAGGGGCTCTACCGCGAGATGGAAGAAGGAATCAAACAAAAACTAAGGGACATTGCTGAAGGTGCCCGGACGTTTTTGGACACACCAGACGCTTGGCAGGATGATCCTTGGCTCAGTCAATTGGACTGGACGCCAAAGGTAGCTAAGAAATCTCGGGGTGTTTTCCCTCCGGCCCCGCCACTAGTGAGTATCCGTCTATGTCTGCACGGCAGGTCCTGAGTCCTAGAATAGGAGCCAGAGCCAGAGAAGGGAAAGAAAAGACGTTATCCCCTCAACGATTACGAACTTAATCAGCCTATCTGGGTCACACACTTCGAAAGTTTTGAAATGCTCGACAAAGACAGGGAGCTCGTCCTTCCTTTTTTGCTCCGAATGGCCTATCGAGGTCACGTCCTTCGATACGACAAGAAGGAAAAATGGCATTATATCGACGACGAAGGGAACATCGCCCGACCTGAAACCTTCAAAGGCTCCAAAATTGAATCAATATGGAATTCTCGCCATATCTCCGCCTGGATAAAGAATGGAGATCTTACCTCCTATGACAATAGGATTATCCAAATTCTAATGCGACGTAAACCTCCTGAGAACCGCGGATATGAAGTCGTCTTGATGGACCTTAGTGATCATGCTCAACGCCTGTCAGAGGAACAGCGGGCAAAGGACCCGTGGTTATCTCTGTTAGATTGGCGTCGTACTGCCGAAGCTCTGGCTGCTGCTAAGAAGGAGAAGGAGAAAAAATCCGCGAAAGTGAAAGCGGAACCGGTGTATTGGCCACAATGGTATTGGGATGCCGCGAAACCCAAGAAAGGAAAACCTCCCGGCTCACTCGAGATCACCGTTCGAAATCGTATCGCGCCAATACTATTACGACTTTCGTGGCTAGGTTTCCCATTGTTCCACTCCCGTGAACATGGTTGGACTTACCGAGTTCCCTTTAATGGACAACATTCGACTCGATCTCAGCCTTTGTCGTTTTACGACGATGCCGATAAAAAGTTGGCTGAGATGACTGAGGGTGCAGAGTTTCGGTTTTACAAGGTTCCCCACAAGGATGGAGAGTCGAAGAACGTTGGGAGTCCGCTTTCAAAGACGTTTATCAAGTATGCGCAGGATGGGATATTGCAGAGTCCTGGCGAGGAAGCGAGGGAAGCATTGCATATGAACGCGCAGTGCAGTTATTGGATCAGTGCGAGAGACCGTATCATGAATCAGATGGTTGTGTGGCAGAATAAAGCCAGAAACCTCGGGTTTTCGACGTCTTCGAAATCTGATGATCCAAATAACAAGTGGGGGATTATCATTCCACAGGTTATTACGATGGGCGCTGTCACTCGACGAGCTATCGAGAAGACGTGGCTCACTGCTAGCAATGCGAAGCAGGATCGTGTAGGGTCGGAACTCAAGGCTATGATCAGGGCGCCGCCAGGTTACGCCATCGTTGGTGCTGATGTTGATTCGGAGGAGCTGTGGATTTCGAGCTGTATGGGAGATGCTCAATTCGGTTTACACGGAGCGACTGCTCTCGGTTGGATGACACTCGAAGGAACCAAAGCCGCAGGCACCGATCTTCATTCAAAAACCGCTAGCATCCTCGGAATCTCGCGTAACGCGGCCAAAGTGTTCAATTACTCTCGTATCTACGGCGCCGGCCAAAAACATGCCCAACTCCTACTTCTTCAATCCAATCCTTCCATGGAACCCGAACAAGCTCAAAAACTCGCACAAAACCTATACGCATCAACAAAAGGCAAAAACACGCACCAAGCTGGACTTTTCGGTCGCAAATTCTGGTATGGTGGTTCGGAGAGCTATGTTTTCAACAAGTTGGAAGAAATTGCGCTTTCGGATCATCCACAGACTCCTGCTTTGGAGTGCGGTATTACACACGCTTTGTCGAAGAAGTACCTTCCCGAAAGGTTCGGTTCGGATTACATGACATCTCGAATCAACTGGGTCGTACAGTCCTCTGGTGTAGATTATCTACACCTGTTGATTGTCTCTATGCAACATCTAATCAAGAAATACGACATCCAAGCACGGTATCTCATTTCCGTACATGACGAACTACGATATCTAGTCAAAGAAGAGGACAAGTACAGAGCAGCGTTGGCTCTGCAAATCGCGAATCTATGGACGAGGTCGTTGTTTGCGTATAAATTGGGGATGGACGATCTACCTCAGGGTGTCGCATTTTTCTCTGCAGTTGATGTGGATCATGTGTTGAGAAAGGAAGTGGATATGCCTTGTGTTACACCTTCTCAGCCGAATCCGATTCCACCTGGGGAGAGTTTGGATATTACACAGGTGTTGGAGAAGACGAATGGTGGGACGCTGATGAAAGATGGCTCGAGTATGAAGTCTTCAGCGGCTGAGGGATCAGGGTACGAAGGGCACTTGGAGGGTTATGTGAAACCGGAGTGCATGAAGCATAGGTCGCAGAGTGCAGAGTTTTTGAAGGCGCAGGCTACGAATGATTTCAATGAAATTAAGGGGTTGGCACAGCTTGATGAGAGGAAGAGAGGTGTTGTGAAGCCCGCGTCGCGGTCGCAGTCGCAGAGGAAGTTGAGGTCGAATTATAAGAAGTTGAAGAAGATACCTTTGGGGAATGGGGATATTGATTTCGCGGATGTGGTCGACAGGCTGTTGAATCGATGACCTCGGGTTGGTTAGTTGAACTTCGTCTGTGCCTTTTTGGATACGTCCTTTCGTTTTACTTATGTCGTTTGTGCATATTCCTTCCAACATTCGTTTTTCTTTCTAAACTTATTCTTCATATTCACATTTCTCTTGAGCATCATGTATGTAGCGTGAATAATGAATGTAATCACTAGGCACTCCACTCACAATTCATGATATAGAAGATCGAGGCGAAGCGAACCAATACCATTATACGTCTACCTGATTACAAGGAGGGAGGGAAGGGGAAACATTATGTCTGAATAAGTACATTTAATGTTGTTTAATCTACTTAATCTTGGGGCGGGACATAAGGCTCGACGAGCATCTTGCTAAACTCGGTAAGCTTCTCCGGGCCTCGTACTTCCTCTGTAAGGAGAGGAAGCAGAACGATGTGGAAGAACTCGTCGTAGAGCTCGTGAGCCTCGTTGAGGTATTTCTGTTGCATCTTATGACGAACACTGCAGTTTTCGCAGTTCGAGTCTAATAGATCGTTAGGAGAGTGCTCGATTGGCTGTGATAATGAGGGGCTTACTCTTCTTGGGGAACAAGAGTTGGTTTACGACGATATTGTGGGTGTCGATTTCGTACGTCGTGAGTTCTTGTACGAGACGTTCTGTTTCGTAAAGAGACAAGAACTCGGATATGCAAACGCAGACGAAAGTTGTTTTCTCCTATGTGCCCCGAAGATATTGTCAATTCAAGGTGTATGACAAAGCTAGCGATAAGATAGACGCACAGGGTCCTTGAATTGCGTGTTGACTTCTGTGATGATAGCTCTCATAGAGTCAAGTTTGGCAAACATATCTTCTTGGGATCCGGCGTCACCACCCATCATCGAAGACATCTATACCAGCGGTAAGAAAAGGACAATATTTGAGACGAGACAAAATACATACTTGATTAATCATAGGCCCAAAGCGTGATCCCAGAGTACTCAACTTTCCTAAAGCCTTTTCCAAAACGGCAGGGAAGGACAAGAAGCGAAGAGTATGACCAGTAGGTGCGGTATCGAACACGATAACATCATACTCCATCGACTTCACATGTCTATGCACAATCAATACCAGCACCGGGATAGTCTAAAGAAACGCGCGTACTTCATAATTTCAGCAAAACCCATAGCTTCGTCTACACCGGGAATGGCAAATGCGAGATCTTGCATCATAGAGCCCATCATACCATTCTGGTCAGCTATGGTAGAACAAATGGGCCATGTCAATACGAGATCTCTGTGGAGCGATGATAGGGGTAGGAGACTCACAGTTCTCAATCATTTCTTGAATTGCACTGGTCGGGTCGATTTCCATAGCGTGTAGATTGTCAAACCCATTGACCTTTGTCGCATCTTTACCAAATTTCTGACCAAAAGCGTCGGATAAGTTGTGTGCGGGATCAGTTGACTAGTTGCAGGAGTAGGTAGTACGTGTCAGTCTCCGCACACGACTAGTGGTGATAATAAGCGCACGATGAGCAGCACGGATTTCCGGACTTTGGCTAGTTGAATGGCTAGAGAGCAAGAAGTGGTTGTTTTTCCTGATTACAGAGGCGTATGAGAAGATGATGTGGACTGTGAAGTTGATCTAGACCGACCTACACCACCCTTACCACCTAAACACAAATATTGAGACCTATTTCCCAAGAAATATAATGGTTTACGCACCGCAAAAGATCCATCTGAGAGATTTCTGGTCGAGGATGTTCTGGAGAGTGGGAGGGAGAAGTTCGCCTTCTGACATGATTGGAAGTGGAAGTGGATGGAGAAAGAGATCAGCGCTGACTTTCTTCTGACCACAATGGCCACCATTCAGTTCCACGGTAATTTCGCCTCTTCCGCCCTTGCTCTTACACTCACTCTCACCAGCTCTGCACCTCGCTAATCAGCAACGGAATGCCTATGGCTTGCGCTACAATGACCACGCAAGATACAGGTGCGTGGCCAACATCTCGTGTGTCGATGCCAGCGCTCAAATCCGCGCAGAAAACACTGCACGAATCGAACCCATCGTCTCCGCTCATCGCTCAAGATGACCCACGGGAAGGGTCGGGAGTTCAAGAAACTGCCGCCTATTACGCCAGAGATTATCAAGGAGGGCCAGTGAGCACCATTCTTTACGTCTCTCCAGCGTCTTTTCATTGACCAAATCTCTAGTCTCGAACTCCTTCTCTTCGAATCTGAACGCGCTTGGTCCTACTCTCAGGATCTCATAAACCAGTCATTGCAACCAGCCAACGATGACAACGCGAAAACTCTTCGTCATTCCGCTACGGGACGCTTCCGCCGCGCAGTACATTGGTCCACCCAGCTCTTATCCCACTGCCAATCGCTCTACGCCAGCTCTCGAATCTCGGCAGCTTCTCTTCTTCAGGTTACCATCTACACTGTCATCCTCAACGGTCGTTTCTTCCGCTACAGAGAAGAATTCGACGATGCCGTAGTTCAACTCAGCGTCGCCCGTTCTCTGTTGGACGATCTGGCTGCTGCTGCTCAGACCAGCAGAGATCAAGCTCTCGCGACTCTGTTTTCCGATGAGATTGGCCCTGAAATCCGATACTGTGCTCACGAGCTTGGGCGAACCAAGTCCTACGATATCGATGGCATTGTTGCTGAGCTTGCCCCGAAGTATCGCAACTCGATCGTTGAAAATTGCGATGCTATTATCCAGAAACTCCAAGTGGAAGGGCATGGTGCTACGAAAGATGGTAAACAGCAGAAGCTTCGAGTACTATTTTGGGAGGATCAGCCTGTTCCTGTTAGAAACCCCGAGCTTGTTGACGTCCTCTTGAAAGTCCAAGAAGCGGAGGATAAACTCGCCGGTCAAACCACAGGCGATTCGACTGACGATGGAAACAAGCTCGCACGAGAGAAGCAGTCGAAAAAGGGAGTAGCGGCTTATGATGCTATCCTCTCAGCTTTGAGTGATGCTGAGGATGTTGCTAGAAAGTTGGTTGAAGCACAACAAGTAAGTATTCATTGCTCTATCTCTTATGTTCTTACAATGCTTGTATGTATGTTAGTTGGGCGGTGGGACATCATCTGGAGGAACAACAGGCGGAACTCGCGACATCCACTTCGTACACGCTTACATCGTCTACCAACTCCTCTCTCGTCGTATCCAGCGCGACTTGCTCCTCACATCCGTCCTTCTCGCATCTCAAAGTGGCTCCAAGCAAGCTGCAAGCTCAGAACAGGTAGACAATCGCCTCTATCCCGCCGTCGTTAAGTTGCTCGAGACAGTGGTCCAAAGCTTAGATCAAATGCGTACTCTGAGTATTGTCGACGATAGTCCCGATCTAGCCTCTGCTGTAGAAGCGAGGTTAACATTCACCAAGGCTCGCAGGTGAGTAACTCAAACACAACGCCGAAAAGTCCGCTGACGACCTCTTTCCCTCCCCCTTCTAGGTGTCTCTTCCTGGCACACTGCTACACCCCACTCAAAAAATACGCTGAATCCCTCGCTCTCCTTCAACACGCATCAATCCATCTCCGCGAAACATCCACCACCCTTTCCCTCCTCCCTTCTCCCTCAACCTCAACAACAAACATAAACTTCTTCCCCCTTGAACAAGCCACGATTAAATCCCTCGAAGACACACTCGCAAGTACTTCTCTCCAATACAAACGCGACTGGTTCTCCTACAACGGTGGATCTACAACCCGCGATCCGAAAGACTATGAAAAACCGACATTTTTCAACATTGCTTTGAATTATGTGCCTTTGAATATGGAGCAGCTGATGAAGAGGGCTGGGAAGGATGTTCCCTATGTTTCTTCGGCTGCTGTGGCTAGTGACAAACGCGAAGCGAAGAATGCGAGTGCTCAGGGTGTTAAGGCGCAGCCTCAGGCTGAAGGTGTTCAGGAGGTGAATAATACTAAGAAGTCGGCGCCGACAGTGTCGAGGGCGAAAGTTGAGGAGGCACCTCCGGCTACTCCTGAACCTCAGGCTCAGGCGAGGGGTGGGATTAGTAGTTTGTTGGGTGCGTGGTGGGGTAGAAGTTAAAGTATATGGTTCATATGTAGACCTATTGTGGAAGCTACTTCTCAATGATTTGTATACCAATCTTAATCTTAGAGGATGAGAATAGTCGGAGCTCAAATTCGCAGATCTCAATGACGGAGTTTAGAATGACCCTCAATATTGTTTTTGTCCCATGGACCCATACGCCACATCGTGAGCGCTTGAGCTATTGTTATGTCTCGACTTCCAAAAGTCACTCCTGATCTGGAGTCCGAATTCATGAATGATCCGTATTTCATCGGTGCATATAAAACTTGCCTCAAGCACCAGATCGCCGCAGATAATGAAATTCATTGAATCAGGATTCTCGGCGAGTCGGCTTCTTGCTACTTTATGCGCGCAAGCAAGAGATTCGCACCTATGTCGCTAAGACTATACGAGATCAAATGCCACGATGAGAAGCCATTTCCAAACATGCCCGATTTCGTCACATTTTCGAGTAGCGATCCTGATAATCTTCCTGCCCCCTCTCCTGAATTGCTTGCCTTGCACGCGACTTGCTGTAAGGTTGCCCAGATGAGTGGAGCTATCAAGTACATTGACAAGGTTTATGACGACGTAGATGAGTCAGGAGCTTTGGCCTATGATCGCACTTCTGGCAACTCAACTATAAACTACTATCATTATAAGCAAGTACTACCTCAGGCGGTGCTCGGAGCTCAATGACCTCGCATTTGGACGTGTAGGATCACAGGAAACCTGTGGTTACTATGGTCGTCTATAGCCATGCCCTCCCATAAAAGTTTGATTTTGCAGCGTGCTATGTAGGGCCATCAAGGTACATTCTCGGCTCCAGAGTCTCTCCTTTTAGCGATCTTTCGAGAGTGATCAACCGTTTTTTCCGACCCTTTGTCATTCCCGCTTCTGTGAGCCATGCTTTCTTCCCCTATCTCTGGGTTGGCTGATATGGTGAGTACTTGTTAGTATTCATGGACCAGGGTGCAACTAGAACGGAGAATTGCCTAAATCCCTACCTTTTGTGTTAAGGCGAGTAGATATTTGATTTTGTAGAAACACTACGACTTCCTGCTTTCCAAATTCCTGAGCCAGCTGAATTGGAAGTTTCGAGTCTCGGTCTGGAATCAGAGTGAGATCGGTTCAAGAACCCTCATCAAATACTTACTTGCTACTTGCAAATCTGCATCTAGGTCAGCTAGGGCTTTGATAGCAGAGAGGTGACCATTCTGAGCAGCCAGATGGATCGGCTGTTGACCTTGTGGGTCTAAGATAATGTCAGCAATCACTAAAGCGTTGTGTAAATTGAGACTCGGATCCCCACCTTCAGACTTGATGTCGACTCCATGCTTTGCTAGAATTTTAATCACGCCATCGTGACCTTCTCTTGCTGCCAGGTGAATTGGTTCTTGACCTGCTTGAGCTGATTCATAATTTCACGTCAGCAATGTGACAAGTAGCAGATATCACAACACTAACTCTGGGCACGAAGATCGGCGTGTTCGAGTTTATCAACGAGGAATTCGACAATGGGATCGAGCCCTTTCTCTGCGGCAAGATGTATTGGCTGATAACCGTTCTTATTGTCTGAAATGGAATTGAGCTCCCGCAAAACTTGAGAATGGGATACTGACTTCGAGAATTAAGCTTGACACCCTTTTCAGAGAGGCTCATAACCGCTTCAAGGCTCCCTTGTTCCGCCTCGACAGCCAGATGTATTGGGTGTTGACCTTCAGCATCTGGGTAGAAGGTTAGCTGAGTACTGGGCATGTCACCATCCAGATCTAACCTGGTTTTTTGAGGTTAGCTCCCTTTGTGGCTAGAAGAGAGAGGATGTCGTGGAAACCTTGCTTTGCGGCAAGGTGAGCTGCAGTTTGATCGAAACAACCTAGGATAGTCATCAGATTAGTACTCAGCTCTCGAGAAAATTGTACCAGTCGCTGTCATTACTGTGCGGCTTACTTCTATTAGCTGTATTAACATCGGCGCCACTACAGATTAATTTCTCAGCCATCTCATGTTTTCGATTCTGGAGCGCCAGATGGATCGGCTGTTGACCTTCCCTGTCTGAAGTCACGATTAATCTATAGATCCAAAGTTAAAAAAATATCGGCTTCACCTCGTGGACTCAGAATGGTTTTACGGTTCCGCGGAGCAATAATCCTGGCAACACGCTCCACTTCACTCAGTAAATCTACAAAAGCAGTTAGAGTAGCACAGATTTCATGATTCAATTTCATACTCTGCTCCGGGCCTGCCAGCGTATAAGACGATCGACAAAAGCAACGTCTCCACGCTCTGCAGCGAGATGCAGTGGTTGTGTACCATTTCCATCTAATGAGGCTTTTATCTAGAAATGGAACGAGCTCGAAGGTTGGAAAGAATTTACCGGCTGCAGTGAGATCGGCTTCATGACGTTCTAGAATGTCCACTATTTCATTAAACCCCTTCTCAACCGCCAGATGAATAGATTGTCGTCCTTCATTACCTAAACATAACAATTAGATCAATGTGTCAAAGGGTAGAATCAGGCCGTTCGCTGCCTACTGATCGTAACATTCATGTCGGTGCCACTCTCGGCTAGAATCTCGACCACGTCTTTATATCTATGGACTACAGCGACGCGAATTAGGCTTTCGCCAGACCGATCTGAAAAAGGCTTGCTATAAGCCATGACTGCAGCAGTACAACTATCACGTATGACTCACCTGATGTAAGCGAAAATCTGCTCAGGATGTTTTCTACATCACGATGTTTGTTTTCTTTCGCGAGTTTGAGAAGGTGCTGGAAGCCTTAATTAAACCCAGAAATCGTGTTTTCTAATGCATCAACGACCCGTAGATTTCTTTGAGACTTACTCGGTGCGCGCAGGTCAGCACCTGCCAAGAACAGGGCTACGACTACGCCCCGGCGCCCTTCTTTTACAGCCAAATGGATTGGCCGTTTTCCAGAGCTATCTGAAACACCAACAATCAAGAGAACAAGTATCGATAAAATGAACGTTTTGAGTACCTGGTTGATCCAGATTAGCATGGTGGTTCGCGAGAGCGAGGACCACTCGTCCAAAGCCACGCTCCGCAGCCAGATGAACCGGCCGCCGACCGAGGTGATCTTAGAGACAAGTGAGCTTGGAACCCGGAACTCGGTTTTTTTTTACAAACTTACCAGGCGCATCCACATCATACTGGTTTTGTGATGCTAATGTATCAACTGCTCCCCATGCTCCGCATTGCGCTGCCCAGTGGATCAGTCGATAGGGATGATCTAAAAAATGAAGATCCTGAAGACAGACATATCTGATAAGAGTCACAATGTACCTTTCTTCCAGGACATTACGGATCCTGAATAATGATCAGTGCCATGATCCACTCATAAGAACGACATCAAGATGATCTTACTTCCGTTAGTCACATTGGATATTCGGGTACCCTCCTCCCTATCTGGCCAGTGTTGGATGGCGTTTGCAATATAGCCCAAGCGATCTCCTAAACGCGATTCAGCGGCGTTTAAAAATAAATAAAAAGGCTCTCAGATACGTGAGGCTCACCAGGCGCATCTAAAGCTGCACCTTTCTTGGCTAGCGTCGCTACCATCTGATAACGGTTCTTCATCGCCGCAAGTATTATGGGGGTATTTTCACTCTTGTCTGTCCAGAGTATTAGATTGGTGATTTTACTTTCACGACAGTCTCCTCGCCTTTTTGATCGAATGGCGCACCCAGGTCTATGAGGTAGGAGGCGACCAAATGATCATCTAACCGACATAGCGAAAGAAGAAGTTCTCCAAGCTTCTTGGAGTTCTTCTCCAATAATGTGTCCACCAGGTCGTGGAGTGGAACGAAGAGTAATAGAATTGCCAAGATTTGACCAAATGTCCAGTCGGTATCTCCGGGCTCGACTAAAGCAGCGTTGAATCTGATTTGTGCTTCAGTCAATGCCACAAAACAGGCGTCGATTAAGAAAAGTGTTATCAGGCCCAGTGCAATAGACAAGGTCATTGCTTCAATTGTTGGATTAGCACGCCGCCGAGTGAGATCAACAAGCTTCTGGCATGCATGGTAAAGCAGGAGAAAGAAACTCGCAGGCAGGATCATGTTAAGGCCTGGAGGAAGTATAAGGCCGTAAATGACGAGTGACCATAGCCGGTAGGGGACAGATATGATTTGGATGTTTGGTCCTAGTACCGAGGGTCTATCAGGACATGTCACTGAGGTAGTATCTCCAAAATCGTCTGGCTGACTCCAAAGCCAGATCCCAAGGATAGCCATCAATGTCAAGTGAAGCGAGCCAAGGATAAAGACCTCCTTTTGCCAATCACTCAGCAGATATCTCGCCTTAAATCGTGGGATTTGAGCGACAGTCCCTTTCTTCTCCTTAAAATTACGTTGGAAGGTGCTGTACTTGTGGTGGACGTGGAGGAGGACATATATGAAGGTATTGGTGTTGTTCATCCAACTAAGGTTCAAGATGATGGTTGCGTGATAGTTTGAGATGGACTTCTGACCGGTTTGTAAGAGAGCGGTGATAAGGATGGCAAACGCAGTTATCAGGATGGTTACGGATTGTTTTTCCAATGTCTCGAGCTCTGCAGGAGTCACTTGCCCATCTCGCAATGCCCAATATGCAGGTACGAGGCTCAGGAAGTTCTGGATGTAGACAGCGATCCGAACTCCGAGACCAGAAATGTCAGGATTGGCGGGAATACAAGGTCCATCAAGAGCCGACATATTGCAGGGTGTGCAAGGGCTTGCGATAATAGCGGTCAAGTAGATAGATGTCTAGCGAGAATCTGTGAGGAAGCCCTAGAATGCAGTGATCGAGAGGGAATTTAAACATACGAATATCTTCAGCAAGAGCGCTGTTTGACCATCGTTCGCCTAAAGAGGCGCTT
Organism: Leucocoprinus birnbaumii; assembly: GCA_027627405.1. NCBI lineage: Eukaryota > Fungi > Basidiomycota > Agaricomycetes > Agaricales > Agaricaceae > Leucocoprinus > Leucocoprinus birnbaumii. Next base: position 35,302 of record JANIEX010000051.1, on the reverse strand, counting down.
GGGTCTTGGTATCATACTACGGATGCCAAAGATGACGATCTTCTCGGTGAGATGGAAGGTGAGTGGAGTCAGACGTATCTGCTTCTTACCTCCGAGTTCTTAGTTTACATCAATCATCATGTTGAAACCCTTCATAACGGGGGCGATTTTGAGTTGTTCTATTTCGCGAGAGAAGTTGTGAGCGTCAAAATTAACGCCATTATCCAAATGAAAGCATCAGTACTCGCGCCTTTCAAGGAGTCACTAGTCAAATATAGCGGACGAATGACGCAAGTTTAATCTCCGGTTCTGCCGAAATATGTATGAAGACCAAATCTATTCAAGATACCCGTGATACTGTTTTTGCGTTCATCAGATGATAACTCTTGATAACTTGAGGTCAGAAAATACATCCGAGCGCCTAACTGTTGACATCTGACAATTCCTCCTTCTTGCGAAGCCCGGATCTCGATAGAGGGTCTCGAAGAGGACGCAGCGGTCTGTGTGGATATGCCTGCGTCGCTGCGGGCGCCTTCTGAATCTTTGACGTTCTCCGAGTCGATTGCTGGGTTACTGGTGGCACTACTTTCCGATGGCGGAGAGTCGTTTCAAATGGCGCCTGAATTTGCGAGAGTGGCCGTCTGGAGCCGGCGACGATCCAGCACGACTTTGTCGAGAAATGCGGTCACCGAACCCAGCTCATGCATCCATTCACTGTAGTCGTGTTTATGGCCGGCAGACTGTGTCCGCTGCCAGCCTTTGCCAGTCATCTCCTCCCACCACAACCGTGCACCAGCAGATAAACCTGCTCACAGCCACGACGCCATTTCAAGCAAGTTCAAGACATACGAACCCCAAAAAGCGTAAGCAAGGGAGGCTAAGGACCTCGTCCCGAAAGGTAACGTCTCGAACAAGATTCGGGAAGTCGTCAAGACTGTCAAATCGATATTGGAGCCAAAGGTTCATGGCCACCCAGCAGGTCAGATATTCACAGGCCTGACTAGGTGGTCGTATTCAGTTTCATTCCCTGATGCAACAAGATGAAACCGACTTTCTCAGCCTCAAAGAAGGCCCTTCTCTTACATTGCAACGTCGACCCAACTCGATTGGGCCAAGAGCAAGATCGCGGCGCAAACCAATTGTGGACAGACGGCACTCTTCATCGCCATCTATGTCTCCTACACTCTTCAGTCATGCAGGTGAGATTCAGGAAACAGGTCCCCTTAATCCTTTCTGATGATTGTGTAGACTGGAGCTACAGCATATTGAAATTGTAAGGTGAGGCCCAACTCATGTTCCTTTCACTAAGTAGCTTTCGACTGCACAACCTCCTCAGTATACCCAACACACTGCGCCGATGTGCAACAATCTCCATTTTTCTTCTTATAAGGCTTCCGCACAATAACTGTACCCTTCCCAGGTCCATAATTTGGCCTCGTTTCTCCCACACGAGCTGCTGCAAACCGTGAATTCGAGTCGAATTCTAATTGTCTCATCCTGATCTCTCTGCAAAATATCATCAGGATTCTCTGCCTTACCCTCTGAAACTGGAGAAGAGAATGCTTACCGTGCGAGCATTGTAAAAGCAGCCATAACGCCCTCGCTATTCTTTGCCGATGTTTCGCAGAAAAGAGCCCCGATATCTTCAGCCAGCTTTCTACCTTGTTCAGAACCAACAACGCGATTCGTTGCGTCAATCTTGTTCCCCACAAGTAACCTCGGCACGCGCTTCATATCGATTCCTTGTTCTTGCAGATCTTCAACCCACTTGCGAATACCTAACAAAAAATCTGATAAGCCAAGCTCAAAACCAATCAGGGAAACAGCAACTCACCTTCGAACGAAGAATAGTCCGCGACATCATATACTAACAACACACCCTGACTACCCCTGTAATACGCCTGCGTGATAGTCCTGTATCTCTCCTGACCAGCAGTGTCCCACTAAAATAACAGTCATGATCATCGGGTTGGACTCGGATCGTTCAGATATGTATGCAAATAGAACATACCAAGAGTAACCGAATCCTGTATCCATCAACATCTACAATCCGATACTTAAAGTCCACCCCAATCGTGCTGATAAACGAGGGACTAAAATCATCGTTACAAAACCGAAGCGCCAGCGACGACTTCCCAACACCTATCAAAAGGGATCAAAACCACAGAAGGGTGAGCTTGGCCGAGTTATTGGCGTCTTCATGGAGATCAAGAAGCACCTGAGTTTCCTATACATATAACCTAGAGTATCAATCGCATCAGTCTGATCGAACGCGAGGACAATGTTGGGGCACCGCACCTTTGCTTGATAGTCAAATCTTGTCGGTCGATCCATTTGTCGGTATGGGTGTAAATGTGCCTTGAAATTGAGGAGAGCATTTTGTATCCTTTATACTTTCCAGGAGCAATTGGAATCAATAAGATCACCCGCAGCACAGGTTCGACTGTCAGTATGCACAGCTGCGGGCGTGAGAGGTCAGTGACAGATTGGCAAGAATCGAGTCACCGTCAAGTGCGCATCACACGATGCTTGTCAATGCGGTCGTGCAGACGAACCATGAACTAGCGCAATGGTCACCATGGACTAATCAGAAATCCAGAGGATTGGCGTATTTGGGGCATAAAAGTCATCATCGCATTGTGTTACTATACTCGAAAACCCTGAGGGAACGTTCAATGTAAGACAACAAAGATGCAGTGGAAACCGGTCACAGAGCAAAGCAGAGCGAGCGCCTGGTCAGTCTGCATGCCGAATCGAGGTGAGGGGGATACAACAGGGTGTATACAAGATATACAGCACCGACTGCGGATGTAAATCGGTATCCATCCTCATGAACAGCAGCCTGGTGTTGTTGTGTTGGTGGGCTGGCTCACGCGTACGGAGCCGTCAGTGGGGGCGCCTGTTGCTGAGCCCGCAGCATCGGCCTGGGAGTCGATCAGACGGGTCTTGATGTCCCTATGAAAGAAATGAGGGATTGAATTTAACCCGAAAACATAGGGCGACGCACCTAGCAAGAGTGAAGAAAGCCTCCTCAACACCTTCGTTGACCTTTGCCGATGTCTCCATGAAACGAATGCCGAGCTCATTCGCGAGCTCGCGGCCCTGCTCTTCTGTGACAGCTCGCTTATCCGTCCAATCCGACTTGTTTCCGATGAGAATCTTGTTGACGCCTTCAGAGGCGTGCTGCTCAATGTTCGAGTGCCAGGTTCGAATGTCTGCGGAATTCCAATCATGAGATCATACAGGAATCATAGAAAGGAACTGCGACGAACTGTTGAAAGAGCGTTCGTCCGTGACGTCGTACACCAAAAGAATACCCATTGCTCCACGGTAATATGCTGTTGTAATCGTTCTAAAGCGTTCCTGACCTGCAGTGTCCCACTGAAAAGCAAACGGTGAGGCAAACAAATAAGAACGTAGGTCCTGGTACGCACTATCTGAAGCTTGATGCGTTTGCCGTCTAGTTCAATCGTTCGGATCTTAAAGTCGATACCAATGGTCGTAATAAAGGAAGGCGTCCATGCGTCGTCGCAGAAACGAAGGAGGAGGCAGGACTTGCCCACACCTGGTGAGAGGCTCAGAAAGAGCGTGACATGGGGATTGGAATGTCCTACCAGAATCGCCGATGAGCAAGAGCTATTGCCTGCGTGGTCAGTACAATGTCATGAGAGAGCGCTGGTACAGGCGCTTGCCTTGATGAGAAAGTCGTAGTGAGGCGGAGGCATGTTGTGGTGTGAGTGCAAGAAAGAAATGAATTGCGGTTTGAGGCCAAGTCGGCACGTGGCATGTCACTACTTCACTACTAACATCATAGTATCATTATCTACACCCGAGCTCCCTGAGCCTTATTTTGCCTTCTCCTCAGCAGATACGCCATTAATACAAACATGGCCGTGCCAAATAGTCCAAATACGCCAGAGAATACGGCTGGTTTCCACCACACATAGTGCTCCGTCAGGAGGGCGCCTTGAATCGGAGAACCTAATTACACCAATTATAGACTTGTGCCTATCAAATTAATGCTCATACATACCGATTAGTGCACCAATACCTATAAGTCACAGTCAAAAGTGGTTTTTATAACTAGTTGTAGCATACTTACCGCAAGCCGCAAATCCAAGCCCCATCCGCAGTCTGCCAAGAGATTGTGAGTTTCCCGTAGCCAGTCAAATCCAAAAACGCACCCTAATTCACTGAGATCCCCTGAAAGAACAGCCATAAGTGGCGCCATGAGCGCTATAACTGTAATTACGAGATTACGAATGGGTATTGGCTCAGGCTATTAATCCAGGAGCATAAGATACTCACATGCTCCAGCATTGAGACCATAGAGGACTCCGAAGACCACAAAACCCGCGACCGTTTTTACCGCAATGAGAGCAAGAATCAGAATAGCGCAGATTCCCGTAGATACAACTGTCATCCAAGTTACAGGCATGAACTTGACCAAGGCTCCGACGGATAGTCGCCCCAGGAAACTCGATGCGTTGAGGATGACGAGCTTTACTAGTCTGAGTTCATCGATCCTGAAGATAAACAGCAGACTTACCGTGTAGAAAGCAAAGTTTATGCTCAAACCATGTTTTATTGAGTCGAGCTGGATGTAAAACAGGGGGTAGTACATGCCAATGGGGAAGACCATAAGGCTAATTCGGTCATGGTTATCATGTAGACACAAAAGACGAAAGTTTGGCTACTCACCCTAGGGCAGCAGACACATATGGCCCATCCCGTGAAAATCGCTTCACACTCTTCCAGAAATCAGGCAACTGTGCGGGTGGAGGTAACCGTGGGTGCATGAGAAGACATGCGATCACCAAAAGTCCAGTGACCATTCCTGCGCTTGCTTGAACCGCCTTTCGATAACCGATTTTTTCGAAGAGGTTGTTCAGCATGATCGGATGTACAATGGCGCCAAGCGACGATCCCGCTGCAACGATCGACATCGCCAATGCTCTCCTGCGATGGAAATACTGGGATATAATTGCTATACTGGGCACATACATCAGCCCAGCTCCTATTCCATGTCCGACACCTTGAGCCAGGAAGTTCTGAGCGAACATGAGGATAATTGAATATGCTGCAAGGAAAGTTGGTGCTCACCTGGTACAGGTGATCCGGTTTTGCAAGAGACAGAGTGAAGAGGGAAACGATGATTAAGGCGGCGCCTCCATATGTTAAAATATAACTCCTAGGCTAAGAATCGTTTGTATCTTCTTGAGGGGAAATTCACTCACAAATAACCCTTATCGTATAATCTTCCCGTTACCAATCCACCAGAAATAACAAGCAAAGCATTCACACTGCCAATCCATCTAGAACGTGTATTTTGAGGAACAAGAAGATCACGACCAGACCACAACTCACGATATCGTCGAGGGGTTATCCGACGTGATATACGTTCTTGTATAAAAATCTGTAGAGCGGTACCTCAGAGGCGCACGAATCCAATGCACGAGATCCTTACCTTGGTAGACGCCGAATGATGTCGTATACCTAGCTAAGTTAGTCCAGGAACGCATCATTCAAAAGAACATCAAATGAAGTTACCCGAAGCCACAAGTCTGCACGAAAAACCTGCCGAGTTGGATTAGCCGACCAACAGTGCACACCAGACATGATCGTCCGTGAAAACAATGAAGCACTTACGCTCCAGCAACAACTGCCCAAGCTCTCAATCCTCCCTCAGGAAAGTCAGGCTTTTGAATTTCTATCTTTGTAATCGACCCATCCGCCTTGGCGTGATCACCAGCTTCCGTCGGACCATTTTCGCTACTCAACGACTGCTTCGACGTATCTTCAGCACTCCGTTTCTCATGACTTGTTTTCTCAGAGACGACCTGATCAACCATGAGTCGAGGGATCCAGACTCGGGAGTCGGAGAGAGGGAGAGGAAGAAGGAGGAAGTCAAAGTAATGCCGAAGGAGCCTGACGTTCTTTTTCTAGCCTCTCCAAACTTGGAGTCGAGTCACCCCTCGACGTGGTGAACACCAACGGCAGTAGGATGTCCACGAAACCCATTTATCAAGGTAATACTCATTGCCGTGTGAGCCGATAGAAGCCTGCTGCCTGAGCTTACTACTCACGACATTCCGGCCACTTCGATCAGAGATCATGGGGTATAGTAAGCAGAGTAACATTTTGACAAGTTCTGCTGCGACAGCAGTCAAAAAACCACACGTACAACCACGACAGAACACCACAGCTCCAAGAACCGGCTCAAAGCAAGGCTTATATACTTCTAATTCATCAGTCCAGACGGTTAAACACTAGCCTAAGTGTAATTCAGGAAGACACAGTCCTCGCCGAAGCCGTAAGGCATACTTCGCGTTCCTGAGAGAAACAATATGCGGAAAACGCAGGAAAAGGCTGATGGAGGAAGATCTTAATCAAAAACGAGCCAAACGGAGCATATGTAGTAAGGCAGAATTACATAGAAAACATATTAACCGAAGCTTAAAGCCGATCATTTGTCGGACTGTCTTCAGCGCTTCAGCCTTTGCCGCCGGAGGAAGGGCTTCTTGGAGCTTCTTGGAAGAGTTCACTGTCGTTTCCTGCGTCCAGTACCTAGGAGCGGAAACATTGTATCAGCGCTAGAGTCCTAACCAAATAATGCCTAAAAAGGTACCTGGCGCCAGATAGATTATTTTCTCGACTTTACGCTGCGTTTTCAACAGGGACTCTTCGGCCTCATAGCCCGCGCTCTTTGATACTTTAATGAGGATAATCAACGTTTGTAGCCCCATCTGGGCCTTAATTGTATGCGTCATGATTTTCCCGGAGACTGCGTTACAGGTCTTCTGAAAATATACCATGGCTCTGTAGTGTAGTGGTGATCACTCAAGATTCTGAACTTTCGGACTTCTTGTAACCTCAGTTCGAATCTGGGCAGGGCCTTGTTCCACGATGTCTACCTTTTGCCAACTTTGCGCGAAGCCTCAAAATGAAATTGGCTTCAGATGTTTGACTTGTTCTGTTCTGTTTGGATAGAACCCGTAGACCCGTAATTAACACCAGGTTTTCAAGGATTGAAGCTTCAAGCTTCAGTGTCATCACCCAGGTCCGATTTCTTTTGAAGAAGGCTAGATGCGCGCTGCGCCAAAATGCCATTGCGTTGGTGCAGCATTATCATTTTAGAACACGTGACCACTGACAAGTATTGATGACGGTGGACAGCAGCACACGTTTCAATCCTTTAAACGTTTCCGCCATGTCAAGTGCTGCTGAGCGCGCCGAAGCTCGTCGAAAAGCCATTCTCGCCAAGCGAGGAGACCGTCTAGCCAAGCTCACGACAAGTGCTCGAGGCGAAGAGAATACGTACATCAGTGACGGTAAGTCTTTACATCAGTCTCCAATATACAAACGAGCTTATTTTATACCCAGATGCTTCGTCGCGTTCAAGAGTATTCCTAGGGGAAGACAGCGTGGACATGCCAACTCCTCCCCGAATCTCTGTCTCTCCTTCTCCAGGACCCACACCCAGTAAATCATCAGCAACGTCACCACCCACAGCTCCTTCACCACCTTCCTCATCTATAAAACCCGAAACACTTTTCGGTGACGTAGACGACTCAGTATGGTCTCCCGAAATACAAGAACAATTCCGTCAGGCCCTCCTCAGTGCCAACCCAATGCATTCGAATGCCTCAAGCCGTGTACCAAGCGGTGCCTCCGCTTCAGGTCGAGGTCATAGTCCAGGACCTCAGCCAGGCTTAGGGCCTCAACAAGGCGATGTTGATCCAATGGCTGAAATGCTTGCTGCACTCGGTGCTGGTGCTCCTGGAGGTGCCCCGGGCGCAGATATGTTGGGACTTTTGCAGCAGATGAGGCAGGGAGGAGCGCAACCGCCTACTCCAGAGTCCGAGACTCTGAAGCGCGACAAGGCGATCAAGAGGATCGTACAGTTGGTGATGTCGTGGTTGTTGTTGGCGTATTTTGTGTTTTTCCTTGAGCCTTCTGCGTATCATGAACGTGTGGGTTCGTTAGACGTGGGACGGTGGACGAGGTGGGCTATTTTGGGTGAGAATAAGAATATGCTAGAGCTGCTGCAGACGTTCGTTGTTCAACCCCAACCAGTGCGTCTTTTTCTTGCGGATGTATTACTGAAGCTGACTGTGCCTTGAATAGGCCTTCTTCTGGGCATTTTGTGCGCTGGAAACGGTGCTGCATTTCGACGCTCTCCGAAACATCTTTGTAGGTCAACTTGCGTCCACAATTCTCGATTCCACTGACCTTTTGCTTTTTCCAGTCTCCCCGCACCGGAAAATCACATCTAGATGCCCTTGGCCCTGCCTCGAAGGTCTTGGGTGTCTTTAATGTCATCATGCTCTTCCTCAACGACCTAGGTAGCATGGTATTTGGCCTGGGCTTAGTTGTACTTCTCGCCAGCTACGCCACACCCAAGTAGCTCAGGTTTCGGTCCTTGTTCCATTTTTCTGTGTCGAATAGATATTAGGGTAATAATAATGTTATTCGTCAAGCCCGGAAAACAGATAGCAGCGTAATTAGACGAGGTTATGAAGATGTAGCAGGAGTTGTAGCTTCTGCTGTCGTCGGGGTTATTGGAAGGTAGGGGTCGACCAATGTATCTGGGTCGGCCTGTTTCGTAGACTTCGTGGACTTCTTGTATTTTGGGGTTTTCGAAGGAGGCGTGACCATGGGGTTAGGTCCACGGAAAGGAAACACAAACGTCTCTTTACCCTCCGTCCGCTTCTTATATTGCGCCCATGGATCTCCGCCCGCAAAATCCATGACTTGTGTGAGAAGTGCAGAGGGTTTGTCTTCATGCTCCTTCATCGAGATAGTCTTCACTTCCCCATTCGCTAAATGATGAATGTAATGAGCGCGGTTTCGAGCTAGGGTAAGTCATTGCATTGGCGCACTGAATCTGAACTGTATCTGTGGTTCCACATCCCCCGTCCACTGTTTGTCTACCTCAATATCTAACGCGGGATTCGCATACCGAATGCGAGGTAGTGCATCCCTCACGAACCGCCTATTTCGAATACTTAGTTCCTTCACAGCAGATGAATGTTCAGATAGATAACGCACTTGGACCCCCTCTCAAGCTTCTTTGCGTTCCACCGGACCTTCAGATGCGTCACTTTGGGAAGGTGAAGCTTCGGTTCCTGGTTGAGGTGGTCAAGAACTCTCGACAATCTCGAATAACCAGTGGGCAGTTTCTTGACATTCCTGAGCGTTACTGCAGACATCTTTGGGTACCGGTATGACGCGTGTACGCGCGTTAGGTGGACTAAAAGACGTAGCGGAAGGCGTTGAGCGGCTTTGGAAGCCAAATGAATGACAGTTTTCGGAAGTGTTTTGTTTGACTGTGTTTGATTTAGGTGTTGTCGGTGTCTAAACGCGAAGCTGGTACTCACTTGCACCTCACTCATCCACGAACGCCACCTTGGTATCGACAACATGGCGGACACTTTGGCTACGCGCCGCTCTCGGAGGAGCACAGCTGGTAATCGGTGAGTTGTACTGTATATTCGTTTTCCGAGGCATGTCGTTTGAACGTTTGGCATTTTGCTTACGCTTAGCCAGTATGGAGGCTGCTCTTGCGGAAATGGCGCTTGACGATGCCAACAAGGATTTGGACGACGACAATGAATTCCTGAATGAAAAAGGTATGCTCTCTCCACAGCAGCTTGGGAAACCCAATGTTGATCGAATCTATTGAAGACGAGGAAGATCAATTCGAGTCCGATTTTGCGAGTACAGATGAAGAAGCGGAACAAGAGGGAGTAGATGCGGGGGAGAAGGCAATTGACGACGAGGAGAAGTCTGCACGCAAGGTTTGCCATTTCTGCTTCTTCTTTACAAATGTACTGACAATTGGATAGGCCGCACGAGCACGACTCGAGAAACGCACCGCCGCGGCGCATGCTAAGAACAAGGCGACTTTTAATCCCCAAGCAGTCGCACCTCCTGTGGTCAAACCGAAACCGAAACCAACTGCGACTTTTGATGTTCCTGAGGCTTCTACTTCGAGCGTCCCTATTCGAGCGGGTCAGAAGAGAAAGAGTCAGAGACGACATACGGTGCTTAATACCACGGCAACTGACTCGCGGATGAGGGAAACAGAGGAAAAGAAGGCGCGCTTTTTCCTCAATTCAAATTCTCTCCCCTCACTGACATCCACGCGTAGGCTTCCGCACCAAAGAAATTCAAACCAACCATTAAAACATACTCACAAGCCGAGCTGATCCAACGTGCTCTTGATAACGAAGAAGGTAACATCAAAGAGCACAAGAACTATCTCCAAGAGGAAGAGGAGAAACGTAAAAAGGCTCGAGTTATCAAGATGCCTGCTGTAGAAGGACCTCTACTGCGCTGGATAAGTAAAGGCGAAGACGAAAAGTTCAAAGTTCAAGTTGAGGTGACGCCTCCACAACCACAACCACAAGCTGCCACTGTTCCGACCTACGGAGGCTATACCGTGGCTCAGCTAAATTCGTATTATGCTCAGCTGTATCAGTATCTGGCCTCACACCCGGGAGCTTTGTCTGCTGTGACTGCTCAGGCTGCAATTAGTTCTCAACCTGCTACTGTGCAGACGTCTACGTCGCAGCTGGCGACTGCCCCTAGCTCCTCAACCGTTGCGCAAACTGGGGCGAGCCCACAAGTTTCTGTTTCACAGACATCGACTTCGCAATTGGGGACTACCCCAAGCACCGCTGCCTCTAGTATGGCCACTTCGGCAGCAACACCTTCTACATCTACTGTACCTGCGACAACTGCTTCTTTGACATCGTCTGTTCCTTCAGCTACAAACGCGTCTACGGTTTCAGCTACACCGACGGTTCCAGCCACGACAACGGCGGCACCTGCTACGACATCTACCGCGTCTACAACACCTACTACATCACTCTCGACAGCTGCGACGGCCAGTACATCCACAACCCCAGCATCTACTGCTTTTTCAACTTACCGGGCCCAAAATACGACGGCACCATACCCCTTCGCATATTATACCCAAACCACAACAACTCCTGCTTCAACGACAATTCCCACTACATTCCAGCCCACCCTGTTTACTCCCACTGTACCTACGACTCCGTCACAACCGCCGCCGAAACAATACCGAGAAGAGGAGCGTACAGAAAAGGTGACGAAGAATTATGTCGTCGTCGAAAACGATCAACGAGAGGGCATTGCGAAGCCACCTTGGAAGGATATGATGAAAGCGATGTTTGGTGATCACGTCAAGTGGGATGAGCTCAAAGTTCTTAGCGGCAAGGGTCGACCCTTAGGTGAATATACTTTTCTCTTTCGAAGGGGGTGCGATAGACATCTTATTGTTCTCGTTTAGCCCGAGTGAAGCAGCGTTGTCCGATTACCGGCGAAATCGCACCATATCTAGATCCGAGGACAGGTGTACCTTTTGCCGATGTTGAGGCTTACAAGGTGCTTACTGAATTGCTTGAGCATGAGTATGCTTGGAGTCCGGAGTTTGGGTGTTATGTCAGTCGAGCTTAAGGGAGATCTTTCGGAAGAGGCATTTTATGGCATCTATATAGACGACTTTGATAACGATTTCGAAAGCATAGTCTATCGTACTATGCTATTGTGTATTTATACAACAACTCGTGCCCTGATTCGAGTCCAAACCCCAGAGACACATTACGGTAGTGAAAAACGAAGGGTAATATGATACTTGAACGACGCCAAAAACCGCTGGCACGTTCTTTGATAGTGTTCCTTCCAGTCCCAAAAAAAAGACAACGTCATTGAAGTGAAGTGCGAAGGCGAATGCGAATGGTGACGGTAATTGCAAATAATGGATGAATGAATAATTGAGTGTGTGAGATGAGTGGGTGGTGTGTGTCGCAGGAATAATGATAGCTGGATGCAAGTTACTAGTCAGCGTCAAGGTTGAGAGGGAAATGAATAAAGGAGTTGCTCACCATAAGAGTGACATAAAGTCGTCAGACGGCGGGAATTGCGCTCATGCAATCACACAGTAGATGCCACCGCCATTTCCACTGCCGGTCTCCTCATCCACGGGGATAGATTCGACGGGGTCCTCAGTCTTCGAAGAAGAGAAGAGGTAGGAAGAGATAGTGGTGAAGGCGTCCATTTCAGAGTATAGTAAAGCGACGATGGTAAAGTCAGATGGATTTTTTTGGCTGTGGATCAGACTTATTGAGCGCCGCGGGGTGGTTTTGGACGTAGAACCTGAAGGTTGGGAGAGGGAGCGCTACATCTCGGTCTGCTTATAAGGCATGATCATTGCTTAAGCGTATCGGGCTAGAGAAAGACAAAAAGCAATGAATGGGCGTCTCCGATTCGTTCCAATTGTTCATTGACACGGGTGGGATAACCATGCAAGCTCGGGCTGAAGACAATAAGCAAGGGGTAGATTTCTCCGCCGGAATAGGAAATCCGCTCACGAGGTTCCTATGCGTCGTTTGAAATGGATGCTTTGCTTGATTTGGGTGCGTTAAGGGAGATCAATCGCATGACTGGCGAAAGACAAAAAGCAATGATGTCTTTTTTACCCCTTCTATTTTTGGCCATTGTGCGCTTATCAGCTATCATTGCTGAGCTATTTTTGGCGCTCAACATTCTTGTGGACGCTTGTGGGTTTCCTTTATGTCCGAAGGAACACATGAATGTTGCCTGAAGATGGAAATTTCGGGGCCAGTCAATGTATCATCCCTGTGCCTGAGAGTTGAATGTATGTCGCGATCGGTCTTAAACTTCGGAAAGTAAAAAGCCTACTGGATACGACTTCGTTCAGGAGCGGCGAGCGTCCGGTTGTTGGGCCCGGCGCGAACTACACGGGCCTCTTGGCGATGCCTCTATGTTGGGCACTAAAGAGTAGTTAACGGAGCTTGTAGGGGGTTTGAAGGTTCTAGTGGCTGATACGCCGCACGATGGTGCGTAGGAAATAATGAAATTACATGGAAACGAATACAACATTCATGAGGCTATGACTCGAATCATCCACGATTGAGGATGCGAACGGGTGTATAATTAGGTGATAATTGTCCGCGGCGGCGAGAACAGCGCAAGTAGTATGCGCGCTCAGAATAAAATCTGATTGAAATGAGGGTCCCAGTTATCGACAAAACTAGAGGTCTGCCAAGGAGACCGCACTAATTTTCGATGATCAGGAATGAGTGTAGTAAATCTGTAATGCATTTGGGGAACAAAAATTGGGGTACGCTGGATTATTATCACAAGTTCAAAAAACACCCTCTTTCCATTTGCGCGTATGTTTTTACACGCGCGAAATGGAACTTCGAGAACAAAAACAATGACGAGCGCCACCGCCAATCGCTGAGCCAGTAAGTTTGAAGTGAGTCAGCCACAGGGAATTGAATGTTGAGAATATATATCTTCCTCTGGAGCGTATTCTTAACATTGAACGTCTCTACCAGTGGTCTGGGTGGAGGGCACTTCGCAGGCGTATCCCTGCCTATCCCCGAAGCCCAGCCGACGTTTTTATTGTTCTTGTATCAATACCGAGAAGCATGATTCTCAGGCTGCGGCTCCGGGTCGCACCCGCGAGAAAGACGTCATTTCAAGCAAGTTTTCATCTTGCCGTTAGAATCGACCAGAAGCCAAAATCATGGCGAGCGTGATGCAAGCTCCCAGCCTTAAGCGCTAGGTGCCAGTGGCTATCGACGTCATGGCTGCCTGTCGATTAGCGCCCAAAGATTGAGCAGTGAATGATGACAAATCACAGGAGAGCATTGCCACACATGGGCAAACAAGGTACGTCTCCGCCGCAGCGAACGGTGGTGACGAAGTTGCCCAGAACGTAACGGACAGCGTCGATCCTCATCCTCACTCCCGACATATACAGCGACCATGGCGCTACCTGCTCCGGAGGAGGGGAAGCTTCTCAGCGAGGCTCTCAATACCGTAAAGATCCAGGTTCAGCAGATGAAGCGGAATCTGGTATGTCTGCTTTCGTTTTCGAGTATTCCGTTGGTGGCTCATATTTGTCAAACAGGAACTGGATCAGCTGATGGATGCCCTCAAAAGTGCTAGCCTTATGCTTGCAGAACTCAGGACATCATCACTTTCGCCGAAACAATATTATGAACTCTGTACGTTCCACCAGCTTGAAATACCTTTGTGATCCCAGAAATATTGACTTATATCTAGACATGGCTGTATTCGATGCACTCCGACATTTGTCCAATTACCTGTACGACGCACATACCCAAGGACGACATCATCTCGCAGACCTTTATGAACTTGTACAATATGCTGGGAACATTGTTCCCCGACTCTACCTGATGATAACCGTCGGTTCGGTTTACATGTCAATACCCGAAGCGCCGGTCAAGGAAATTATGAAGGATATGATGGAGATGTCGCGCGGTGTTCTCCATCCTATTCGAGGCCTCTTCCTGCGACACTATCTTAGTGGGCAAACGCGGGATAATCTACCAACAGCCCCTGAAACTGGGTCAGTCCGCTTTCGATATCATTGACTGACATTTTCAACTAATCTATCTACAGTCCAGGAGGAGGTCTTCAAGACTCGATATCCTTCGTCTTGACAAACTTTATCGAAATGAACAAGCTATGGGTTCGCTTGCAGCATCAGGGTCATTCCCGCGATCGCGAAAAACGCGAGCTGGAGCGACGCGAACTTCGCATTCTTGTTGGTACAAACTTAGTACGGCTCAGCCAACTTGATGGTGTCGACCTCGATCTATACCAGCGGATCATCCTTCCGAGCATCCTCGAGCAAGTGGTCAATTGCAAGGATGTCATCGCTCAGGAGTATCTAATGGAAGTCGTCATTCAGGTTTGTCGCTCTACCCTGCTACATGTGAATGATAACCTCACCTTCTGTCAGGTCTTCACTCCTGAATTCCATCTTCATACCCTCGGTCCTTTCCTCTCAGCAACAGCCCAACTTCATCCCAAAGTTAACATCAAACAAATTGTCATCGCTCTGATTGACCGGCTGGCGGCTTATGCAGCGAAGGAAGCGGAGAACGAGGATCCAGAGGAGACTAAGAAACAAGAGGAACTTGCTGCCAAACGCCTTGCTGAGAAAGTCAAAACTCAGAAAGCCAAGGCAAGGCAGAACGGTGGTTATCGAGTGGCTTCACCAAAATCCCCGACTACGGAACTCAATAACGCCTGGGCAGCTCCTTCGTCTCCAACCGCAGCATCTACTGCTGAATCGTCAGAGTTTACCGGATCCGAGAAACCCAGCGAGCCAGAGGCGCATGTTCCCGAGACAATCACGACAGAGGCTAAGGAGAGTGTTCCTACACGCAAGTTTAGGGGTGTTCCGGAGAATGTGCAGTTGTTTGAGGTATTTTGGAGACAGGTGGTTCAACTCATTAAAGTGGGTTTTCGCTTCCCTCGCATTGTTCACTGTTCTCAGTCGACAAAAGGCGCGACCAGATCTGTCAATTCAAGATATCACAGCTCTCCTTGTCTCCTTAACGAACCTATCCGTCAGTTGCTACCCTGATCGGCTGGAGTACGTGGATCAGATCTTAGGCTTCGCAGCCGAGAAGATCAGAGAATATTCAGACAAGTCAGACCGCTTATTGTCCCCCAAAGTCCTTGCACTCACCGCCCTCTAGCCCAGACCTCCATGCACAGCAGACAACAACGAATCTATCAGCTTTGCTCGTTGCTCCAATCAATTCCTATCAATCTGTCCTCACCCTACTTGCCATTCCCCATTATGTGCCACTGCTAACACGACAATTGTTCTCAACACGTCGTTCAATAGCCCATTCAATTATCTCGTCAGTTCTTAAGAATGAGACTATAATTGAAACCCCCGAGGATGCAGACGGTGTATTGGAGCTCCTACATGTTCTCATCAAAGATCAATCCGATTCTTCCGCCAATGCCAATGCTGCTAACGGTCAGCAGCCTCATCCCCGAGAAGTGCGGAGACAAGGGCCTTACTTTGTTGAGCGAGAGGAGATGGCAGAAGAGCAGGGTTGGGTAGCACGGATGGTGCATTTGTTCCGAGCTGAGTCCCTCGACGTGCAGTATGAGGTGAGTCAACGCCTTGACGCTTTACTTCGCGTGCTGACGTTTGAACAGCTACTACAGACTGCTCGAAGACATTTCGAAACTGGAGGTGATAGAATGAGGTTCACGTTCCCCGCTCTCATTACCTCAGCGATCAAGCTCTGTCGACGTTACAAGAATCGAGAGGCGGAGGTATTCCTTTCCTATTCCCAATATATACGTGTTTCTAATAATGCGTCATAGGAGAAGGAATGGCAAAGCAAAGTGGCGACAATCCTGAAATTTATCCGACAGCTCACATCGATATTGGCGACACAAGTGGAAGCACCAGGAATCGGTCTACGATTATTCCTCCTCGCTGCTCAGATTTCAGATGAGTGTGGCTTTGAGGACCTGACGTACGATTTCTACGTGCAAGCCTTCACAGTATACGAGGACAGCATTTCAGAATCTCGTGCTCAGCTGCAAGCTATCACTCTTATCATTGGTACCCTAGCCGGCGCCAAGGTCTTCGGCGTTGACAACTACGATACCCTCATCACCAAGGCGGCTCTTCATGGCGCGAAGCTTTTGAAGAAGAGTCATCAAGCTACCGCCGTCGGACTTGCGAGTCACTTGTGGTGGCAAGAGGCACTGCCCCCTGTGGAAAATGATACCAGTACCCCCGAGAAGGAGGAAAAGAAGGACAAAGAGAACGAGAAAGAGAAGGGCGATAAAACCGACAAGCCGCCAACCAAGGAGGATGATACCGAAAATACTGAGAAATCTGTTCGTGTATTATTATTCTTGTTATCCTCCCATTTTTTCTAACCCCTTCCGTTCAGTATCCCCTTCAAGACAGCAAGCGTGTCTTGGAATGCCTCCAAAAATCTCTTCGGATTGCTAACTCGGCTATTGAAGAGATCGTGACTGTACAACTGTATTGTGATACCCTTGATCAATACCTTTACTATCTCGATCATGGAGCACCAGCAGTAAGTGAACCCACGTGCGACTCAAACTGTTTAAGAAGTCGATCCTGAACCCCCTTTTTTTCTCATCAGGTCGCGCCTAAATTCGTCAATAGCTTGGTGGAACTCATCACGTCGAGCATCGATAACATTTCCTCTCCTGACGTTCACCCTTCTCAACGTGCTCCACCTGGTCTTATTGAAGGTGTACAGACGCCTGAGATGATAACGCGTCATTTCAGGAATACGCTCATTCATATTCAACGGAGGAAGAATGCTGTTGCTGAGGGGAATAACCCTGAGCTTGACGCGAAGTGGGATGAGGTTGACGTTGTGGGGGCATATATGAAGATGGGGATTGGACGGTAGAGCGCGAATCTATGGTGCGAGTGGACGCTGAAACCCAGCTTGCTGTCGCTACCCCGACCTTCGCATGTATCTTTCACCCTCTTTGTCACTTATTCCATTTGCATTTGCGGCACGACTTTGTTGTGACTACTGGTTCGATTCGACATTCGTATCTAATATTGTACTTTAGGCATTTATATACTTTTACCTTTCCTTTTATCCACGTTATAAGTCTCCTCACAGGCGAGTAATATATTACTCAACGATGTTTCAGTCAGGAGCAGGTGCTATGGATTACGCCATTCAATTGTTTAAGTGTCAATGCAAGGTTTGGAAGGGAACATCAGGACCATCTGCTTCATCTTCTTGCCAAGTCATTCCTACATCTCGAGCACCCGGTTTTTAAACTTCTAGTCTCATAAGTATTTTGTAGTATCATACAACCTCGGCATTTGTGCGCTACTAGAACTATTCAACCTTTTCAGCTTCGACTTATGACTTTAGGCCCAAACGAGGAACGGGTTTCGTCTCGGCTCGGAAGCGACCTTATCTACCAGTAAACTACGTCCAGCTGTTTCTCTTGGGATACCTCTCAAAGATGTCGCATATGTAGTGAGTGCATGTGCTATGGCCTTTGTATTTTGAACCCAAGTCGTTGTGTTCAGGTTTTCGATGGTGTCGCATGACTGGTGATAACAAACATCGTAAGCGATACCAGCTTGTCCGCCCCACCTACGATAAAAAGAGTGTATAATCAGCACTTTTGTCCTGAATCAAGGACGCGTAATCGCTTACAAGAGAACCTCATCTGCGGTTTTGCGCTGTTCAGCGCCGGTAAAAAGTCCACCAGCGGGGATTCCAACATCCAAGAATGGACCATAGTCACTACGTCCGTCAAACGCCGTAGGTCCAGATGCAACACCAGCTTCTGCAAAGAACCCTTCGAAAAGGTGCTCAATGTGGTCGCTTCCAGGAGGTCCGGAAATGTTGAAAGCACTCCCATCTCCATCATAGATGAAGAACCCATAGTTGGGTGAAGCGATCATGTCAAAGTTAAGGTAGAGGGCAATTTTCTCCTGCTCCTCCACCGATAGAGTGGTCACGTAGTGATCTGAGCCGAGAAGACCTTCCTCTTCTGCGGCCCAGAAACAGAAGCGGACAGCGTTTTTGACACTGAAGCGTGGAAGCTGAAGCGCAAGTTCAAGGATAGCCATTGATCCTGAACCATTATCATTGATACCCTATCAGGCTGTCAGTTGCCGGAGGAGTGGAAATGGGGCGAGGCGCTCACTGGTCCCGCTGGTACAGAATCTGTGTGTCCACCTGTGGCAACGACGTTATGGTGATCACCAGATTTTGTTGTGGCTATGACGTTGTTCGTCCATCGCACTTCAAACGACGCCTCTACGTGTAAATTGCCAACGACCGTCTCGCCCGACTGAATGGTCGCAATGAGGGCTCTGCCGTCAACACCGCTGAGAGCACCAGCTGGAACATATGGCCCAAGGGGATTGGAGGAGCTACCGAGTGTGCCGCCACCGATCGCTCCGTCTGCGTTGTTGTAAACAATGGCGCCAATTGCACCAGTAGCTCCTGATAGGGCAACCTTGTCTGAGAACGAACAATTTCCTCGCTGGATTAATGCGATATTTCCAGCTACTTCGGCGGGAAAATCTCCCTGTGCGACGTGATAAAGGGCTAGGCCAGTGGATATGGGAGAAAAGCCTTACCTGAGCGCAACCGAGGTTATTGACGATAATCAGTGGAGCTTCCGCATCTCCGCCTGGCGCGCCTTCAAACCAGTCGGCATCGAGCTGAGTACCACTGGTAGAAAAGGTTGCATTCCCTTCGGAATTGGTATAGGTAAAGGTCTGTAATGTTGTATCGTAAAAGCCGGTCTTGTCGAGACTTGATTTAATATAATCCACGGTCGCGTTGTGTCCGACAGAGCCGGCGAATCGGGTATGAGCGCCGTTGATTTCACCAAATTTCGAAAGCGCCTTGGCGTGCTTAAGGAGGTTATGCTCAGAGACTGTGGCCTGATAGGATTCAATGTCACGAGGGGGAGCGGTCGATGTCCACCTGTACTAGCGGCAAGGGCGAGACCTGCCAGGGAGGTCAGATGCGATAGAGAACGAATGAGCATCTGTGGTGTAGAGATGGGTGGAATGAATAACGGAAACGTTCAAAAGACGATCCAGGCAGTGTGGGCCATCTCTTCTAGTATCGCGGTTGAGTTAAATAGTCAGCTCGGGTTTGCTAACGATACATCAAGGCCAAGGTCCGAGTCGTAGAAGCTGAAGGGGAAAATTCACTGTAAGCTGAAGTTCGATGGGGCACATGGACGCTATCTCGTCGGTCGTCATGAGGGTAAGATCAACGTTAAAACTGAGATTTCAGCGCGAAGAGAAGGGAACGAGAGCTTTTATTATACTCTGCGGTGGTTTGTTCGCATGCGCTTCAGGTGTTCTAGAAATCTTGGCAGTTCTGCTTTTCGGTGAGAAGACAAAAGACCAGAAAGGGCGAGTACAATTTTGTGGAGAACCTCTTTCTCGTATTCAAAGCAGAGAAACTTCAGAGTTGCCGAGTTCATGACCGCACAAAGACGGCTTCAAGATCGCGTGTGACTTCCCGATCCATGATTGGGCACCCAAAGACAGATTCACGGTAGAGGGTCCAGCAGCGCACGCAA
Organism: Leucocoprinus birnbaumii; assembly: GCA_027627405.1. Taxonomy (NCBI): domain Eukaryota; kingdom Fungi; phylum Basidiomycota; class Agaricomycetes; order Agaricales; family Agaricaceae; genus Leucocoprinus; species Leucocoprinus birnbaumii. Next base: position 15,358 of record JANIEX010000051.1, on the reverse strand, counting down.
TCATGTTTCTCCTCATTAACGACGGATCAAACAAACTGAACCAAACCGGGTGAACCGGGACGTCTAGACTCTGATACACCGGGTTTTGACAACCAACCACCACGGCTATTCAGCAAACAAGTTGACGGCCAGCTCTGCTGGGAGCGACATCGGATCACTGGATAAACTGCACAGAGCTGACGTCAAATGTGACTTCTGCCCTCAGCGCTCAGCACTAGGAGGCCCCCTCGTCCCATCTGGAAATTAAGTTATCACCAGCCCTGAATTTCCCGCATTACTCTTCTGGGCGCTGTGCTCAATCAATACAATCGTCCCCACTCAGTAAGATGTTCGCCGTCTACTCTTAAATCAGGAATTTCAGGATGCTCCTCCACCCTATTGGCTAATGGGTTGGTGAGGAGCACTGCGTCCCTTGGCTCGGAGGGTCCTCTATTTGTTGGTTTCGCTAGTCTTGCAATCTTCTCTCAGTTCTCTTGCATCGTAGCCTGTAGCTAGGAGGGTTCTTGAACTCTCTGAAACCCTGGCCCGCAGAGGTATCAGACGCACGACTTACCTTCAACATGTAGCATATTTGCAGCACAGAGACTGGATTTTCAGAGAGACTGAGTCAAAGTGGTGCACCTCGATTCCCTTTCAAAAGGTCGATGTCACCGGTTCGCAGATAGAACTCATTCACTATTACATTTATTTTAGAACCTGCGGATTATCACCCAAAGCACATTCCATGGACCATGCTTCGTGACCCACTTTCGCTCGTTATATGAATTGCTGGTGGATCGCTCTGAAGATACCATACCCCAGATGATCATTCTAAGCAACAAATGAAGGATCTACTCAAAATTTGGATCAAGTATGTCCAGTTTTTCGTTGCTATCTGTTCTTCGTCTCATCTCATGTAAAAGTCTTAAAAGATCGATTCAGAGACGTGATGAATAGGAATACTTAGTGCGTATACTGCGTAACAACACCACCAGGTTCGTACAATAATTTCTTCTTAGTTGGTGCGAACGCATAGACGGTCCAAGATCAGTCTTGACCAGGGCTGTCTCCTGCACCCATACTACGAAGAGGTATTGATCTGAGAATATCGGTGTCTATTGCACGGCTATGCATTCGTCTGCTGCCACCGATAACCGCACGATTGTTGAGAAGGGCCATCATTGAATTGCTGTAGATCTTGCCCATCGCGAGGCCCGCAAACAGAGACCAAGTCGGTTTTGGGGAATAGAGAAACTTCAGGAGGCTAACTGTCGAATTGGAGAATGCAACGAAACAACTGACAACCACGACTACCAGAAATCTTGATTTTGAGTTCATATCTTAGGCTCGATATTTCCCTCTTACCTGTTGCAAGACCTGTCTCTATAATCAACTGGACAACTCCTGTGAGGCGGTTATGCATGCTTTTCTTCACCGTTCGACCTCGGCTTCTCAGAAGCTAATGTTAACATCGGTCAGTGATCAGGATGCCGGGCTGGTGATTTGGACCTACTATGATGGCCAGAGAGGCAGTAATTAAGAAATCGCATGCAACGTTGAGCGGACCCCACAACTGATGGCGAACGGTGGGACTTTTGTTAGCGGCTTTGTATATGAAAGATCAAAATATTTTACCTTGTAGTATCCAGTGAAGCAGATGTTTGGGTGTGAAAGTGAGATTGTGTTCAGGCTTTTTCGAATTCCAAGGAAATTGATGGGCTTAGTATTCATGGCGAGTTGGTCCCTATAGTCTCGCATAACTTCGCTTGTGAGGCCCGAAAAGTAGACGCTTTCCCCATAAGTACAGAAGCATCCTAGAATACTACTTCCCAATTGTGCACAGGAGAGCTGAAAATTCAAAAATCGATTAAGACATGGGTAGATGCGCTATAATAGATTTACTCACAAATACGATTGGAAGAACAAGCCATCTTCGTCTCGACATAACATAGATTCTATTGGTATAGATCCATTGTGCTGTGGATGCCACTAACACCCTAGAATCAGAGCTCCGAGCGAAGTAGATCGCAAAAGGACATACCCAGAGCACTTGCCAAGTTGACTGAGAACCAGTAATGGGCAACATCGTTCCTGAGGGGGACACCGCAGGCCTTTCTCCCAGCGAACGATTGTATCAGAAATAAATCATATATGGCAAGGCCAGATTGCGCGACTCCGATTGCCCAGGCAGATACGACGGCAAACTTAAGTAGCTTGCGATCCTTGGGAAAGGCAAGGTAATAAAAATCTATGTATCCAAAAATTCAGTCTCTGTCTCAATGAAAGGAATCTTCTCGGGGAGTGATTGGGCTCACATGTCTGCGTTGTCAAGATTCCCAAGAGTATGAGATCAAATGTAATCCCGAGGACCTGTAATGCCAATTTCAGAAAACTTGGCAAACAACAACCGTGGCAGGGTCACACAATTGGTCCTCTATATGATGCGGCTGTGTTTCGTCAGCATCATCGTTGGTTACACGAGACAGAAAACTTACTGAGTATTGTGGGTGCTAAGATCATGCATACATTATGTGGCCCCAGGGGTTGCTGCGATTCGGCCATATCCTAAGAATACGCGAGGAGTAAAGATACCCGAGTGTCGTCACCCACTGGTTTATAAGTTGTTCGTCGTCCTGAATAATTCTACATATATAGCACAGGGGAAGTTACGGGTAAGTTTAGTATTGATCAAAATATTGATGGTTGAATTGCACAATGATGATACTGTCAGAGTCATGAGCATCTCGCCTCTCGGGAAGAACTTTCGGTAAGATGTTGTTCTACTCCTGGGAAGCTTCCCAGGCGCCTTCCAGTAGTACACGTTCTATAAATGGAATCATCAGAGGATCACGCTATGACCATCAATTCAAAATCACCGGAGGTGTCATGACAGTTCAGAGCGAGCGCATCGCTAGAGTTTTCTAGGGCCAAGAAATGGCAGAAGAATTGTCTAACTGAGTAAGCAGTTGATTGACTGCAGTCTAGCTTCTTTTGCTATTAACGTATCAAGCACAATTTCAATTTGAGGGATCTAAGACCAGAGGATCAAAAGTTAGAATTGGGACTGCAACTAACAGCCTCAGCACCATAGTCAGGCGAGGAGTTGAAGTCACATTTACGACTCTAGGTAAACTCTAGATTGGTTTCTCTACTTACTACTATGATATGTTTTCACTGTTCAACTACTTTTAAGGGCCAAAGAATTTGACTCGACGCACATGCCGTGCATATTACTACTTACTTCGATAGTTATCTACATAGTTCTATGAGCAATAATTAGGTGTTCCAATGCCATTTCCTGTTGGCTATATTTCTACTGTAACCGTCTCACGGAGAACGGCCGATTGGATAGCCGAGGTTTCCTGAGCTCTATTTCGCTCACCTCTTCCTTTGACAATCACAGCGCGGTTGTTGAGCAGTGCCAGCATCGAGTTGCTATATACCTTGCTCAGAATAAGACCTACAAGTATGTACCATGACATATCCTGCATTGAGCTGGCATTTGCAATTCTCAAGTTCGCGATTATTAAATAACAGCTGACGAGTACGACTTGGTTGTGCTTCGGATGAGCTTGCACAAGCCGAGTTTATTCCAGTGAAACATACCTGTTGCCAGCCCAGTCTCTATAATCAACTGGACAAGCCCAGTGACACGACTATGCATGCTTTTCATGAGTGTCCTTTTGCGACGTCTCAGCAACTAGCGTAAAGATGGCTTATTATATATCTTCAAAGGAGTTGATTGAGTTCCTCACCATTATAGATAAAGTTATAGTGATCCCAAGGTCACATATGACATTAATTGCGCCCCATGACTATAAAGATCCGCTGAACTTGAGGTACGCGTATGAGACGGAGATGTACTCACTCTATAAGGCCCAACGAGACATAGCTTCTTAAGCTGTGGTGACAGCTTAAAATGACCTATTTGGAACAAGGAACCTGGCTTGAAATATTCTGGTTCGACTCCTATCCACGGAAGTTTGACCCCATAATCACAGAGAACTGAGAGAGCGCCGAGTCCTAATTGCGCCACGGAAAGCTGCACGGCAATTGACGTAAATTGTCAATGTCCTAAAGTTAACTCGAGTCAAGACGCTCACCAGAACAAGGGGAATAACGATCCATAGTTTCTTGGAAAGAACATAGATCCTGTGAGCGTAGACCCATTGCGCTGTAAGTGCCACTAGACTCATGGGTTTGAATGAACAATCAAATGCAGCAAGTTGCTGAAGCTCTCACCAAGGCCACTCGCCATTTGAATACAAAACCAGTAATGGGAAGTGGTAAATGTTCCGTGAAAGGAGTCACAAGGCTTCGGTCTTGTTGTCAAGTAAATCATATATAGATCATAGACAGCAAGAAGCGTCTGTGCGAGCCCAACTCCATAGACCCATGCAACTGCGAATTTCAAGAGATGTCGATCGCCAGGAAAGGCCACAAAGTAGATATCTTAGGTTTGGATTAGCATATCGAACTATGATGATGCCAACATTGAGTTCGTCGAAAAAAGCTCACAGATCTGTACCGTCAAGATTCCCAAAAGTAGTAGATCAAAGAAGGTGCCGAGAAACTATTGGCCGGATGGATGAGAGCAGAGATGATGAGCAGAAGGGATTTCCGCTCACCGCTGGGCCTCCTGATGCGGCGGTATTCACTCGTGCCACTAGAGCCATACCAGATTTCTGTCAGAATCCGTAAGATTCAATGGCCTGCGAACCTACAGCATTCAGACATGATACAAAGGGGATAAATGTCCGAGATCCAACAGGGAGGGAAAGAAACACTCAAGCCGAACGCAAAGAACCCGTACTCGCTTTAACAGCCACCTCGCTGGTTTGGCTGTTGCTACCGATAATCAGCCAATGGTTAACGGGCCGACGAACAAGATTGTGACACTAACTAAGCAAGGTTATCACGAGCGATGATCACGCAAAAAAACTGTGCTAGCTCCGAGTTCTAACTATTCGTGGAAGAAGCTGAATCATGCTTACATGGTGGCTTGATCCGTGAAAGAGGAGAGAAGCTGGAGGTGATGCAATGTATACCATGTATGTGCGAATTATCCCATCCCATCTCCAACGCTCCACGATCTAATCGAAAACACCGTCGTTAGGCGAGTACACCAGTATCGAGCATCGCCTTCACACAAACAGTCTCGCACGTCAAACAGATACTTCCGTACAACGAATAAAACATTCATCGAAACCCTCACCAAGATATTGACACAAAATTAACCCCCCTCAGCCACTGATCTAAATCAAACAAACTCCGGTCCATCCACCAAAAAACCAATCACAGAAAAAAATCACAAGATCAATTAACAAAGCCTCCTTCCTCTCCTCACTCTGCACAACTCCATTCCTCGCTCCATGTCCATGCATCTGTCCCGGATCATACAACGGCATAGGCGCCGTAGTAGGCACTAAAGGGAACTGCGGTAACGCATGTTGTTGCTGTTGCTGCTGAGGAGGCGGTGGTTGATACTGCTGCTGCTGCTGAGGTGGTGGTTGATACTGTACTTGAGGTTGTGGTTGAGGTTGAGGTGCTTGATACCCAGAATGAGCAATCGTATTACTCCTCCCCAGATGCGCTCCCTGTGGTATCTGCGGTTGGGGTTGCGGCGTCGGAGCATAGCTAGCTGGTGGTTGAGTGTACCCCGCTGGCGCCTGAACCTGTGGCTGAGGTGCAGAAGTAGTCGCCACCATTGAAGGAGGAAGAGGTGTAGCATAAGTCTGTGTATGTGAAGGAGGCGAAGAGATGAGTGATTGTGAACGTTGTAATGTCTGTTGTTGCATCGGCGGTGCTGGTGGCGAGGCTACCGTTTGAGGAACAGGAGTTTGCGAGGGGTAGTATTGCTGTTGTTGAGGTGGAGGAGGTGCATATTGCTGTTGAGGGGTCTGTGAGATGGGAGCGGGAACAGGAGTTTGCGATGGTGCCCATTGAGTGTACGTCGTCGAGGAGGAAGGCACAGGTTGTGTATGTGATTGCTGTGGTTGTGATTGTTGAGGTTGAGGTTGATATTGTTGTTGTGGGGAACGTGAAGTTCGCCAACGAGGATGCATGACTTGTTCTGTCAAGATCGAATCATAAAGTTTGACAGCTTGTGAAAGCTTGTCATGCATCTCCGACAACATCTCTACAAGATACCCCGTAAGCATAACAAATCTGATCGTCATCCTTTTTAGGATCACTCACGTTCTTTCCTCCCAGCATCATCAACACTCAACGCAAGCTTCGGTCTCAAACTATTCGCCTTGTCATACAACTCCGTAACAGCAGGATATCTCGACAAATCTCTGCCTCCATTCGCTTCGACCTGTTGCACAGTTTGATTGAAAGTCAAAATCGCGTCGGTCTCCATCGGGTCCAAGTCGTATGTAGGCAATTTCGGAAGCATTGGCAGAGCAGGTGTATGTGTTTGCGTCTGTGTCTGACTAGAAGCCTGGTTCTGGGACTGATGATACGCCTGTTGTTCTTGAATCTGCCGCTGCTGTTGCGCGTAATCCGGTTGATACGCATAAGGACCTTGCTCGATCCTAGGAGTCTCCAGCGGAGCACTAGGTCTCGGAGCATTAGCCTCTCGTAGACTGGCTTCAATAGCAGCTTTAAGGTCCGGATCGTTTTCCTCTTCATTCGGAGAGGCTTTACGATCTGATCTGTGCTCGACAATAGGAGGTTCTGAGGGTTGCCAGCTTGATGGTGTGGAATAGGAAGGAGCATAGCCACGGGAGCTTTTGGTCTCTTGGAGGGAGAGTTCAATTGCGCGTTGAAGTTCGGCGTCGGCGAGTTCTTGAGCGGATCTATGTCTTGAGGCGTTGGGTACACTTTGGGACGAGCGGTGTTTCTTGTCACTGCTCAGAGATGTGAGTTGTGGAGAAAACATAAGCCTCGAGAGGACGTACACTTTATCCGCTTTACGCGTGAGTTTATTGTAACAGCCGTCGCAGACACGAACTTCTTGTGTAATTCCGAAATGAGGAAGAGGGAGAGACTTGGAAGAACATTGCTGATCAAATACTTGACCGCAGTTTCGGCAGTGATGTTTCCGGTTCGTAAACGTGAAAGCCGTCCGACATCGTAAGCAAACGTCCGAGTCTATCCATTCTGGCGCTGTTTGTGTGTCAACCATGGCTGAGCTGGCTGCAGCCATATCCCTTGGAGGGAATTTGTATCCTGTCGTTAGGCATGAGCATTGGCAGGGTTAGGGAGTTGAAGGGACGTACCCTCTCCTTGAAGTGTCTTGTACACTTGCCCGACATAGCTTAGTGAGTACCTTCCCTCGAAGGAAGTACTCCAGTTCTGTATGTGACGGAGAATGGCATTCTTGACTTCGTGGTTGAGTCCAGGGATCTTGAGTATTGAAACGAGGTTGTCGATGAACTCTCGCGATGCAATTTCGATGAGGAAATGGTCGCCTCCGTTCTTGACACAAGTGTCTGTAAGCTGTATCGAAAGGTTAGCATAGACGCCCGGTAATGGAGCCAGAAGCCTTTACCCCGAGAGCCAAGAGCTGCACATTTGGATTCTTGTGGTTCAACCGCCGCTTCAGCGCACGCATGGCATCTTTCGCGGGTGCAGATTTTGACCGAATCTGATCACATATCTCAAGATTGAGTGCAATGTCTTCCGTGCCAGCTGGCATGAGCTCGGAGGTTGCCTTGTCTGAGCCACCATTAGTAAATGTGGGGTGCAGTAATTTGGAGTTGTTGTACGACTAACCAATTGCATCATCGAGTTGGGATGTTCCCCAAAGCCATGCTCCCAGTCCGGACATGGTTTATCAAGTGTTCAGGTGTGTTTGAAGAAGGTGAAGAGGGTGAGAAGAGGAGGAGGAGAGTGGAGGTTGTGACGCTAATAAGGGTGGTTGAGGGACTGACGCTGCGCTGATTGGTGTCGCGATCAGCTGACTAAGCCGTATGTCCGGCGTAACTGGCTCGCGTAAATTCCACAAAATCACCCAGGTAAGTAAACTGGCGCCTTTTAAATTTGACAGTAATACGCGAATATCGTTGGTGTAGGGCTTATGGGACTTGAGGAAGCTATCTTTCTTCTGGAGTTCCATGCCAAGCTGTGGTGTTGGCGGCCATCAGTCGGAGTTTTATGTAACAAAAGTCCGCCGCATGGTCTCAGCGGTTCTAGAAAACATACGAGCTCTGAGGGCACGTCATGCACTTTGCCATCTATATTGAGACGTAGAATGTGCTCTTTGTGAGTGTGTAGATCCGTGACACGAGTCATCAAGGAGTCAGAGCAGGCGCAGCCACGGCAAGCGCAGCCACAGGAAGCGCCTTGCTCGGGGAAGGAGATCAACACCAACAAACAAGGGCTACAAGGTCGCTTTCTGTCGCTCTGCACGTAGGTCAGGGTGTCCTGCTAGCACAGAAACCTGCGCAGCTGAGACCTTGTGCTGTAAAGCGAAAGGAATGCACTCTTGCTCTCGCAGATGCACCGTGCTNGGCGCTCGATNGGAGGGAGCATGTGGTATGTGACGTGATTTGTCAGCGCGTGACCTGTGAAGCCTGTGTGCCGGGACCGCCTTGTAGCGGAGTCGAAAAGAGCGAGTCGCCATCGCTGGTTGTCCGCAACCACCACGCACGTCGTTCGTCTCAGCTCAGTTGCCCCGCCAACTGTCCTCAACGCCTCTGCTCGTCTGTTCTCGTGGTCCATCTGCCTCTTCGCGCCATTTGGACTCAGCAGCGCCGGCAAAGCCACGTTTCCCTCGCTTTTCCTTGGGTTTTCACAGGTTCCAGTCCTTAGCCCTCGACGCGCCCAGCGGCACCTAAATCAACCTCAAAACTTTACCGGATCTTTTCTTACGCCTTTTTCAACACTTTAATCGTTTCTTGGACGTTTCTGCGGTCACCTTTCTTCTTTTCCTGGCCTTTGTCTTCTTCCTCCATCCTCCCCATTCTTGTCGCGTACTCATTTTCTAGCTCACAATGCTCGGCCACCAGTTTGCGTTTTCGGCGGCGCCAATACGAAAAGTGAAGGAGGTGCAGTTTGGTATCCTCTCGCCAGAGGAAATCGTACGTCGCGCCCATCCATACTCTCTATACTCCTGCTGACAAATTCTTTTTTCTCGTCGCTAGAAAGCCTACTCGGTCGCGAAAATCGAGCATCCTGAGGTTATGGACGAGACCACCCACAAGCCGAAAAATGGTGGTCTAATGGACCCTCGAATGGGAACAATAGACCGGAATTTCAAGTGCCAGACGTGTGGGGAGGGGATGTCTGAGTGTCCAGGTCACTTTGGTCATATAGAGTTGGCGCGGCCGGTTTTCCATCCCGGTATGTTACCCTCAAATTGCTGCGCGTCATATTTCTGACTAGCTCCGGCTAGGTTTCATTGTTAAAGTGAAGAAAATTTTGGAGTGTATATGTGTTAACTGTGGGAAACTAAAGGCCGACATTGTGAGTCGAATCTTTCCTCTGCTCGTTTCGCACCCCACCATCCCAATTTTCTGGGGGCTCTCTCCACTCACCCTGGAGAACCCCAAGCTCGCACCACGCTTAGTCCCTTGAGTTATCTCAAGGGCGTTCTTCCACCCGTTGCGGGGGAGTAATGGCGCGCGTTTTCGGTCGCTTGATCGCCGCGTCTTATCCCATTGCATCCGTACGGTGCTTGGTTGGACACGAGGTTGCGGGTGAAATGGGGGGCTGAACGAGGAGTGCGAAAAACATCCTTTTGGCATACCTGGTTGGAATGGCGCCGGCTCATCTCTGCTGTGACGCAGCGTGAGATGTGTGCCGGCATGAGAATGCACTGCATATCGGCTCGTTGGGTGTCGCCCCCCGTTATTTCTACAATTCTAGTCCACGTGTTGGACGACTTCTCGTGCTGTAGACACTCATGCTGACCATTCAATCCGCATATTCTCTGTCGTTAATTTCAAAATCAACTCGACAACCACATTCATTTGATTATTAAGTCGGATCCCAATTTCGCGGACAAAATTCGTCACATACGTGATCCAAAAGCCCGTATGGCCGTAGTATGGGCACACTGCAAGGCGAAGACTGTCTGTGAACCTGATGAGGCCAAGGATGAAAATGCTGATCCCGAAAGCGATGAGCCCAAAAAGGGGCATGGTGGTTGCGGTCATATCCAGCCACAGATCAGGAAAGAAGGTCTGAAGATGTTCGTGCAATACAAGAAGACGAAGGACGATGATGACGTAGGCTTCTTCTCTTATTTCACATTCATTATCGTCTAACGAACGCTCTTAAACAGGAGGTAAAATCTATGCAGCCTGATAAGCGACTGATCACTCCGTCCGAGATCTACACCGTCTTCAAGAAGATGTCAGATTCCGATCTTCATCTTCTGGGACTTTCGGACGAGTATGCTAGGCCGGAATGGATGATCCTAACAGTAATGCCTGTGCCTCCGCCACCTGTTCGTCCAAGTATCGCTGTTGATGGCGGCGCCATGCGAAGTGAGGATGACTTGACGTACAAGCTCGGTGATATCATCAAAGCTTCTGCGAATGTCCGCCGTTGTGAACAAGAAGGTGCTCCTGCACACGTCATCTCCGAATTCGAGCAGCTGCTACAGGTAACAGCCACCCTCGTTCGCAGAAAAGACGCTCTTTGCTAATACAGGTTACTGTCAGTTCCACGTTGCAACATACATGGACAACGATATCGCTGGTATCCCACAGGCTCTTCAAAAATCCGGTCGACCAGTAAAAGCCATCCGAGCCCGTCTAAAAGGCAAAGAAGGTCGTCTCCGTGGAAACCTTATGGGCAAACGTGTCGACTTCTCAGCTCGTACTGTCATCACCGGTGATCCAAATCTCGAACTGGACGAAGTCGGTGTTCCGAGAAGTATCGCTATGAACTTGACGTTCCCAGAACGAGTGACACCGTATAATATTGCGTATTTGCAAGAATTGGTGAGGAATGGACCGACTACGTATCCTGGTGCGAGATATGTAGTGAGAGATACGGGTGAGAGGATAGATTTGAGGTATAATAAGAGGGCGGATGCGTTTTTGCAGTATGGGTGGGTTGTGGAGAGGCATCTGAAGGATGGAGAGTGAGTACCGCTGGTTTCTTGTTTGGGTTGCACCGTTGCTTATCGTTTGGTTTAGCTTTGTGTTGTTCAACCGACAGCCTAGTTTGCACAAGATGAGTATGATGAGCCATCGTGTGCGGCTTATGCCTTATTCGAGTGAGTAATGGTATTTGGTGCTTGTGAGCTTTGCTGAATGTTTGGGTATAGCTTTCCGACTCAACCTCTCCGTGTAAGTATGAGCAACGATGGTTTCTCACTCCGTTCTTATCTTCCACCAGTACTCCCCCATACAACGCCGATTTCGATGGTGATGAGATGAACATGCAGTACGTCCTCCCTGTGGTCTCCTAAATGCTCGCCTTGCTCAATCTTGTCTTAGCATTCCGCAGAGCGAGGAGACGAGAGCCGAGTTGTCGCAAGTCGCGTGGGTCCCTCGACAGGTATGTTGTCTTGACTATCTCGTTTTGAGTTGTACCTAAATTATGCCTTAGATCATTTCACCGCAAGCGAACAAGCCTGTCATGGGTATTGTCCAAGACACGCTGTGTGGTATCCGCAAGTTCACCCTTCGCGACTGCTTCCTGGACTGGAATCAAGTTCAGAATATCCTTCTCTGGGTACCTGAGTGGGACGGCTCGATCCCTACCCCTGCCATCCTCAAACCCAAACCTCTCTGGACCGGCAAACAGATCCTCAGCTTGGCGATTCCACGTGGTATCAACATCCAGCGTTCCTCCGATCCTAAATCTTCCAATCCTGTTTTTGATGACGGAATGCTCATCGAGAATGGTGATATCATCTATGGCATTGTGGATAAGAAGACTGTTGGTGCCACGCAAGGCGGTCTCGTTCACGTCACCTTCCGTGAAAAGGGTCCCGAAATCACGCGCAACCTCTTCAACGGTCTTCAGCGTATCGTCAACTACTGGCTGTTCCATAACGGGTTCAGTATCGGTATTGGTGACACTATCGCCGATTCCAAGACCATGTCCTACATCACTCAAAAGATTTCGGAGCACAAAACGAAGGTGTCGGGCATCATCGAGGACGCTACGCACGATCGACTCAAAGCGAAACCGGGTATGACCATTCGTGAATCCTTCGAGAGCATGGTTGAGCGCGAACTCAATTTGGCTCGTGACCAATCTGGTCAATATGCTCAGAAGCATTTGAAGGAGGATAATAACGTCAAACAGATGGTCGTCGCTGGGTCCAAGGGTTCTTTCATCAACATCTCGCAGATGTCGGTTTGTGTCGGTCAACAGTCCGTTGAGGGAAAACGTATTCCTTTCGGATTCCGTCATCGGTCGCTGCCGCATTTCACGAAGGATGATTTTAGTCCCGAGTCGAGAGGATTTGTGGAGAACTCGTATTTGAGGGGGTTGACGCCGCAGGAGTTCTTCTTCCACGCTATGGCTGGTCGTGAAGGTCTTATCGATACGGCTGTCAAGACTGCCGAGACGGGTTATATCCAGCGGCGGTTGGTCAAGGCGCTCGAGGATGTCATGGTTTGCTACGACGGGACAGTGCGGAATTCGTTGGGAGATTTGATTCAGTTCGTGTATGGTGAAGATGGTATGGATGGTGCTTTCATTGAGAAGCAGACCATCGAAACCTTTGGCTTGAACGACAAGGAGTTCGAGCACAACTATCGCGTGGATGTCACTGATCCAGCTGGTGGATTTTTGCCTGGTGTACTCCAAGTTGGGATTGATGACTCATCGCTTGAGCTTCAGTCTAAACTTGACGAAGAGTATGCTCAGCTTGTACAGGATCGCAAGACTCTTCGCACCTTCATTTACCCCCGCACCTCGACCACTCAACCTCATTACCTCCCCGTCAATCTCCTCCGTATCGTCCAGAACGCCTCCCAGATTTTCCACATCGACCGTCGTAAACCCAGTGACCTCGAGCCAGCGTACATTGTTGATGCCGTTCGGGACCTCGGCAAGCGCTTAATTGTGGTCCGTGGTGATGATGTCCTCAGCCACGAGGCTCAGGAGAACGCTACCTTGATGTTCAGAATGCATGTGCGCGCCACCTTTGCCGCTCGTCGCGTCTTGGAGAAATTCCATCTTACACGTACGGCGTTTGATTGGGTTCTTGGTGAAGTCGAGTCGAAGTTCAACCAGTCCGTCGTTCATCCTGGAGAGATGTGTGGTACCCTCGCTGCCCAGTCTATCGGTGAACCAGCTACGCAGATGACCCTCAACACGTTCCATTACGCTGGTGTGTCCAGTAAGAACGTTACGCTTGGTGTGCCGCGTCTGAAGGAAATTATCAACGTGGCGACCAATATCAAGACGCCTTCGCTGACTGTCCACCTCGAGCCCGAGATTTCAATTTCTGTGGACCTCGCGAAGAACGTTCAACAGGAGTTGGCCTACACATCGCTTCGAACTGTTACTGCCGCCGTGGAGATCTGGTATGATCCAGACCCAAGCTCAACTATCATTGAGGAGGACTCCGTGTTCGTCGAGTCGTTCTTCGCGATTCCGGATGAGGAGATCGAGTCAAAGCTCCATCTGCAGTCACCGTGGCTCCTTCGTCTGGAGCTCGATCGTGCCAAGATGATTGACAGGAAACTTACCATGCACTACGTCGCCAGTCGCATCGCCGAGAGTTTCAAGACCGACCTGTTCGTCATCTGGTCTGAAGACAATTCGGAGAAGTTGATCATTCGTTGTCGTGTGTTGGGCAGCCCAGATAAGGATGATGAGGGTTATGGGACGGTCGAGGAAGACATCTTTTTGAGGCAGCTGGAGAACACGATGCTGAACTCGGTCAGCTTGCGTGGTGTGAAGGGCATCAACAGGGTGTTCTTGACGGAGGCGGATAAGGTTAGCATCTCAGAGGATGGTAGCATCCATTCTGGCAAGGAGAAGGAGTGGGTTCTTGAGACGGATGGTGTCAACTTGAAGACCGTGATGTGCATTGATGGAGTCGACTTCACCCGAACGTACTCGAACAGCTGCGTGGAGATCTTCAACGTGTTGGGTATCGAGGCGGCCAGGGCAGCTATCATGAAGGAATTGCGTGGTGTCATCGAGTTTGACGGTTCTTATGTCAACTATCGTCACCTTGCCTTGCTTTGTGATTTGATGACCCATCGTGGTACCCTCATGGCTATCACTCGTCACGGCATTAATCGTGCCGATACAGGAGCGCTGATGAGGTGTTCGTTCGAGGAGACTGTCGAAATTTTGATGGAAGCTGCGGCTGTGGGCGAAAAGGATGACTGTCACGGTATTGCCGAGAACGTCATGTTTGGGCAGATGGCTCCTATGGGTACTGGAGCGTTCGAAGTCGCGCTCGATATCGATATGCTAAAGGATGCTATCGTTGATCACAGCTTGCCTGTCCAGTCGATGCTCGCTGCTCAACTCGATGACGGTATGACTCCTGGACAGGTAGCGATGACACCCTACGATACCAACTCTCCTATGTGGCACGATGGCATGTTCAAGAGCGATCCGGCATCATTCACTCCTCTTGCCTCGAATGGCAGCGACGACGCGACAAGCTTCCAATATCTTGGGTTTGGCCAGAGTCCACTCGGAGCTGGTGGAATGTCACCTGCGGGGCCTGGATACAGTCCAAGCTCGCCAAATGCTTATTCACCGACGTCACCGAGCTTTGTTCCGCAATCGCCTTACGGAGGAGCAACATCACCTTTTGGCACGTCACCATATGCTACATCGCCATTTTATGATCGAAGCAGAGGTCCAACGTCGCCTACGTATTCGCCGACCTCGCCTGCGCTTAACCTCACGTCTCCGGCTTACTCGCCAACGAGTCCAAGGTATTCGCCTACTTCGCCATCATTCTCCCCGACGTCGCCGCGTTACAGTCCGCAATCGCCATCATTCAGCCCGACTTCGCCGCGGTACTCGCCCACGAGTCCTTCGTTCAGTCCTGCTTCGCCAAGATGTACGTTTATCTATTCTTCTGATTGAATGCTTACTGATGGTACACTCTTTCAGACTCTCCAAGTAAGCCTGGCTTAAAAGGTCTTTTGTCCATTTACTAATGTTTCCACTAGCCTCTCCTCGTATGAGCCCATCGTCACCAAAATATTCTCCTACGTCACCTATGGCTTCGCCTTCGTCCCCCAAGTATTGTGAGTATCCGAACGGCCTTTCTCGTTCGCCACCGATGACTAATGCCTTCATCAGCCCCGACCTCGCCTGCCTATTCCCCTGCTTGTGAGTGTCAATACCATCCCTTGTGCATTACGTTTCTAACTTGCTTTCTCTCCCTCAGCTCCTGCGTACTGTGAGTATAATCTGAAGGTTTTGTTTTACCCTGTCTCACATCTCTTTCAGCTCCTACTTCTCCCGCTTACAGCCCAGCGTCACC
>JANIEX010000509.1:0-18956 GCA_027627405.1 Leucocoprinus birnbaumii | reverse complement strand
TGNNNCCTCATCTNNTNGTTCNNTCTCTCTTGGTCGTTCCNTCTNTTNNNGTTCCATCTCTCGTGGCGTGCTCNTTCTCTTNNCGNTCTCTCNNNNCGNGCTCNNTCTCTNTNCGCTCNCTNTCTNCGCGNTCCCTCTCTATNCGNTCNCTCTCTNCNCNTTCCCTNTCTANGCGTTCCCTCTCGATACGCTCCCTCTCTGCACGTTCTAGCCGCTCCTGCATACCGTGATTTATTTGTGCCCTCCAGTCTTCGACGTTCAGTAGGAGTGTGATCTATGCATTTGGTTAACAGATTTATTGAGGAAGCGGAGGCATCACNTACCCCAGCTGCTCGAGACTTTTTATGCTGAAAGAACAGACGAATCCGCCGCCCGTTTGGGATTCCAAGTCGTCTGATTTCTCTTCTGAGTCTNGCCTCTTCCTCCTTGAGCTCTTCTCGCTCCTTCGCGGGCTCATCCCGTTCGCGAGGANACCCTATAGCGCTTCGGGACTGAGTAGCTAATAAATCGAATTTCTTCCCGACGAGGACGAGCTGTTCGCTGTTGATGGTACGCAACATCTTCCCAGCGGAGGTCTCATTCGAATTAAACCGAAGGTCAATGAGCTCCTCCTGGAGTAAAAACATTTTCGTATCGTCCAAGTTACCCAGAATGATTTTAATCGACCGGCCCATGACTTCCTGGACTGCCTGAGGCGTTCTGTCGAACAGTCTAAAAGCACACGAGCCGGCAACGATGAAAGGTTGGCAGGGCTGTTCAGCCAGAANGTCGAGCTCTATTGCTCGAGAGGTCCGCANTAGGTCGTCCNGCCATGTGGTGGAAATAATCGATACCCTCCCTTTCATGGCGACGTCTCCGCATATCATGCCAAGCATGCGAAGGTTCTTGAGAAGCGGATCTGCTTCAATTGTGTCCTGCAAGCAGTGGAGGTAAATNATCCCAGAAAGCTTGACGTCGCTGCATCTCAAATAAANCTNNACAACNATAGTCAGGTTCNAGGTNTGNTGAGAAACTCACGATGTTCTGAACCATGTGCCGATTAGACTCAAAGTCTCAAAATCTCGGAAGACCCGGCCATCAAATGACGGAAAGTCGACCAGCACCACTCTTCGACCGTCAGGCCCTTTCAAACTATCATGAGCATAGATCGCCATGACTTCGGACTGAACCAACGGCAACGCGGACTGAGATTGTCCCGCTGTCCTGTCGCATAAGAAGTTAATAAACTAAGATCACCCCGTTAGCAGGAATGTGAATTATAGAGGGATGTNTGGCCCACTGTAGCTTTCCCCTCTCCTGGAGGGCTCATNAGCCTGTGATNACAATCAGACTTGTTGACATGTTATGCGAAAATNAGTAGATATGTTCGTACGCGATGACGATATCGTTTGGTCGAATTTCCTCTGTCCGAAGAAAGTTGNCGCGAGNGTCCGAGGACTCTGCCTCTTGTTCGACTATGCTTTCCATNGTATTCATATTCTAAGCCGTAAGAGATAGAGCGACAGGACGATAATGAACTGGTAGATAGNGTTCTTNCTTCATTCCTTTGACTTCCATTAAGAGAAATATAGCCGCACCTTGCAAGCAGCTCTTGTNAGGACTNCAACCCAGACTAGCGACGAACGTTAATCAAGACGATTGCTGTAGAAAANTGGCGGGTGGTGAAATCCGTGAAAAGCTCGTAATGTCGTGCAGCATACACGANACAAGCGTGACAATTGCTAGTGATTCCACCTGGACGATACGTGAGATCGGGTATTANCGGAGAANGTGAGGGCATACACGAGTTATATNCCGCTCTGTGACTATCTCTTCACCCTCCTTCACCTTTCTAGAGNCTGCGCTTCATTCTGTTCCCATCCGNCATAAAAATTGGGGTAAGTCNGAAGGGCTGCNCACTCAGCGTCCGGGGCACGNCTTTCAGTGTCTGAAGGAAGGAAGNAAGTATACAAGTGGCAATCTTCAGGACNTCGAGTCCTTGGACGCTCAAAATGTNATTAANCATCATNTTCGGACNCCGCTNTNNACGAAAGCGAGATCTTGGACGTCACNTCATTGTTGCAAGATTTTCCAANTGTATCCTAGCTTCTNGACCTTCGGCAGTTTAGTCTAGACTGAGAGACCAGTNGTCTGCATTAGTGAGTGCTCAGTGCATCATCGAGCGCTCAATTTCAAGCCGCACAATGGACAAATAGNTATAAATAATATGGCGCTTATCNGGACTNTTTGGCCATCAAGGCCTCAGCATTCAAATATTCACACCTTAAGCTTCGAACAACCAACCGAACCTTACCTGAAGCTCTTGCCATCCTTTGCCATCCTTTTTCAACCTGCCTTGTCTCTTGTTCTTCACGANTTCAGTGCTGCTTCTCTTTCTTAATNCAACAAGTCTCGCTGATGACTGTAGNGTCATCAAGCTTATACGCTATGGTAGATCCAGTAGATAACCTAGCCAAGCCAAAAACGACTTCTNGAGGAGGAGACTCCACTATGCTCGTTCGAATCGTNNGCTATCNGCGTGCTACNATCAGGGAACTNGGTAAAGCAGGCCCTTTNGTCATCTNTTGCAGCCTCTCNTACNTATAACNCCGATAGTTTCTTAGCTCTCGAAACCGCGTCAGATACGACGAACAACCGTCCTTGCTCTTGGAAATCTGCACTGGNCATATATGCACTGAATCCNAATCCATTACCGTCTACACCGTCCAAAAAGACCTGNGCACGAGAACCGCAGNTGGAGACGAACATATTAAAGATNGATACACGGCAAGCGCTTGCAATTGGCCCAGTTCCCTCGATACTGAAAAGAGTGGTGCCAGTGAACCTCGAGGAAAGTGCCTGCCAGAANATATTCCTATGAGCCCATGCCAATAAATGCGTTCTCTGANCTCTCTTTTTCCCACTCCCTTGAGTTTCTTNCGTNAATCATATCTCGATCGTTGACAACGCACAGCCTGATTAGCTCGAACCTTTAGTATCTACTGTTCTTCGGTGTCATCTTCGCTTCTTAGAGATTCTTTTTATTATTCCTCCTGCCCCCCGGCCGTAAGCNAACTCTNTTGCATTCTATATACTTGGATTTTCAGTTTGGGTACCGCTTTACCTGCATANTTGAATCAATCTTTCTACGTTGTCGGTATCTAATGAATGGTGAGCGTTTGANCTGNGGACCAATAGTTTCCCANGTTCCTNGTGAGCTTTTGAATTGATCCGGCCTTNATCCAATCAATCATCATCATCAATGTGACTGGTNCGAGTCTCTGCGATTGGTCANATTNATTCGATGATTCGATGATATCACGAGCTGCGAGTTNCTCTNAGCCAGCCTGAATTTNCATTTGGGATTCTTCCCCTCCCCAGATCGAGTGCTTTGTCCTGCTGATATGTCAACTTTNAACGACTTACCGACTGAGCTTCTTGAAGAAGTCGTGGATTTCGTAAGTCTTGCNCCTGATGCTATGATTCAGGTTCTGAACTGCCACATTCGGTATCAGTCCATTCACCTCCCTCGCCCCGCCAAGGAAAGAACACCTATTCAAGGATTAAGGAGGCTGCGTCTTGTATCAAGAAGAATGAACGAAGCTGTTTCTCCTCGAATGTCGTCTCGATTTCGTATCTGGGCTTTCGAATGGCCTACCCCTGCATACTGTGACGAGATCTGTACGGATCTGGCTGCAGGAGTCCCGACGTTCTTGAAGCACTTGACTATATTGTACATAACCATGAACAAAATGCGTGTCATGGACGTGCACCCTTGGTCTAATCTACTCGAATCACTTGTCCTTACTTCGTCTAACATTCGTGCAGTGAGGTATGTACCTTTTTGCGATCAAGCCTCAGACATTGATCAGATATGGCTTCCAGATGGACCCACTGGCCAACTAAAATTAGGCATTATCCGGAGGCCTTCATACCTGGATTCTTTCAATCCATCTCCTCATTTCAGAACTTATCTGAACTCAGTATATCTCTGGTGGATAATGAGGACCCAAAACTGACCTTCCCTCTCGAACCAATGCCCCAACTTCGTACCTTCGCCATCTCATGGAACAGTGCTTATTTTCCCTACTCAGAGGTTTTATCGCGGGTTTCGTGCACAATGNCCNGCTGCATTCGGTTGGAAAACTTCACTTTTATTGTTACTTATCCCTCTAGTGAAAGTGAGGATTTACCGACGGCCGTGACGTTCGCGCGACTGTTCGAGGCTGCTCATTCGCTTGCAAAAAACATGATGCTCCAATCCCTCAAGCTGCGTGGAGTGATCGTCACAGCGAATGAATTCATACAGCACTTACGACATTTNCGCCGCCTNTCGCAGCTACACATNACATTAGACCCTAGTCCATTCGCAGCAGCGAACATTGGAGAAATTCTACAGATTCTGGGGGACAACAAGATTTTCCTCACAGACGCTCTTCTGGACGCCATACACCACCCCAGCGTCTTCGGCTATCTCTCTTCTTACTCCACACTAGAGCGACTGGATTTACGGCCCAGGGATCCGTTGAGTGATTCCCCCCAGCTAGTGGATACCTTCTTTACTTCGGTACTGGCCGCACAGTCGCCGTCGATAAGACGGCTCCAAGTAATGGGTCATAGATGGTTGCATTGGGGGGCATCTCTGTCATCGAAACAGTTGGCATGGCTTCAGAAATGNCATTCACTAGAACGCATATGCTGTCTTATCTCAGTCACACAGGTTGACTTGGAGAACTATAANTCGGAAGCCTTAGTGAGTCCCTGGTGCACTCTTTAGGAGCNGCTTAATAAAATTGTACAGGAATGCCGNCTGGAAGCTGCGCTTAAGCTACCAAAGCTTCAATACATCAGATGCACATCGTTTGACGATGCCGAACAAGAACTTTTGAGCAATATTGCAGAAAGATTCAAACGTTCCCAAAGAGGGATCCACTTCGCCATTCTTACAGACTATGAACCGACTGAAAGCGGCCTTTTTTGATTTCAATAGAGCTAGGACTCATAAGCACNAGTGTTGGATGTGTATTCAAAGGAGACGGTTGTCCCAGTAGACGGAAGTAGTAATCAAAGATACATCGTCTTTCCAGGGCAGATTTCCGGTGGTCATTCGACAAAGTCGAGTACCCTCAGCCGGGCTACAAGGGCGAGGGNCGAACGGATCGTCACAATAAAAGGTCAGATTGAACGTCCACCGTTGGACGAAACGATACTTGGACCGAATACGAACCAAGTTCTGCCACAGCTGCTTGTTGATTGCTTGCATACAGCGGTTTCGGTCTTGAAAGGTCCAGCTCTGACCAAGATCAATTTTGGTCAAGGAGAACTCACAACCGATGAGCAGGTTGCAAATCGCGTTATTTTGAAGAAGGGCTTCCAAAGCCAGAGATAAACGAGACCAAGCATATCGAGCAAAGGCATGCGCATCTGTCCCGATTGTGGTNTTGACCATCAAGGTCAACTCGGCTGTCTCGAGATTCCGAAGCAGCGGTAGACCGGTTCCGAAGGAATCAACCAGGTTGCTGACCTGCAANGGAGAAGTATTGACTGAAGGAAAAGAACTGTGGTCAAGAAAGTTCATATCACATGAGCCAGCGACGACTCACGCAAGTCACACTCAATCCGTAATCGTAGATGTTGCAGAGAAGCTCCAAACATCGAAAAATATCTTCNCAGCAACCGTGGCCTTGTTTGGNTTATTGACGTCCAGAGGAGAATATGTATCCGTGAGGTNCAGGGCCAAGCGAGTTAGCAGGGTCGGGTTAGACCACCCAAGTCGATGNTGTTCCATAAATTCCAGAAAGTTGGAAGCAAGACCAAGGCCACTAAGTCGAAGGTCANTGAGNGAAAGTGAAGGAGTTTTGTGGGGGTGTAGAGCTTGCAGACTGGTCATCAGTTCCCCGTATACGGGATTNCTGTTCCGTGCTTNGTTGACCGGGTCGGGCGAAATATCTTCAATTTGGNGGCAAGCGGGTGAATTGCTGCAGAATAGAAAGAAGGATAGGGGGAGGTAGCATCCAGGGAAGCAGAAAAATGTGANCTTCTTTAAGCTTGGGAGGTCAAGCACGCGAACGAACGCGCCAATCTCTGGCACTCCAAGTCTGTCCCATGCAAAAGTGGATGAGGAGAAGTTGAGTGANGTAAGGTTTGTCATCCCTTCCAATACGGATAGATAGCCTGTGTCGATGGCTGTGGATCTTCCGGGGTGTGTTGGGTAGAAGCCATAGACTTCTCCAAAGTAAACTGCTCGAACCATCGATAGTACACGCTGCCGGCTGACTTCTGGTTCAGTGAGAAACCATAGTAGTATCTCGTTGTCGTCCAGTTCATCCCCGGGCTCGCGAATTCTGNCCTTGGAGAGGACCTCCGGTTGAANCGCGTGCTGCCAATCACTATTGACAAGGGAACCACTTTTTAGAGTGTCCAAGTCGTCGCGGGCCATGGCGGCAATCTCTTGTAAAAGTTCGGGTGGTAGGTCATTTGCCTGTATCATTTGCTTTTCGGTGACCATGGACGTCATATTGGAGGTNAGGTTGGCTAAGGGGAGAGACTAGGAAGATCTGAGACAAGGAGGCACGNAACCAACACGTTTCCCCTTCATGATCAGTACTTGTGTCTCGCTTTCGCACGATATGTCNAGCTAACTCGAGTTTGGCGNTTGATCNCATCAGAGCCAGGATCTGCATGGGCCCTAGCTGCCTATGAGTACTTCTGTAACTTCATGAACAATAGTCCACNAATTTNAACTNAGATTTAACTTGATTAACTTGACGTCAGAACCGAATATTACTCGTCGGCACCTGAATGCGCCTCAANTATCAGCTGGGCTTCAATGTAGTNCCAGTGTTNCTCAGCAGCCANACNCTCAAAACTTGTGGGATCAGANGATCAAGTTTAATCATCAGATTCAACAAATTCTGACACAGTTGATANAAAGCAATCTACATCTGACCGAGTTTTCCAACCTCAGGCGTAGCCACAGATTCATAAATACAGATGAAATCAAGCCCCTCAATCAACNGGGATGGGTGACATCTTCTTCTTCGCCTCCTCGGCAACCTTCCAGTCTTCATAGAATCCATCACGATCCCAGTGCAAATTACCTGCCTCNCCCTGCTGGACTCTTCCCATCCTGTTACATGTCAAAGACGCCACACGAAGGAACAAACTTCCGTCAAGGTATTCCGCACCCGCCAACTCGGTCTGGATCGCGCCTTCGGGGCACACATCGGGGCTACCGAATGTTCCAGCTGGGGTAGTACCGAGTCTACCGGCGAGCCATGCGAGCGAGCGAATGCATTTAGGTAAATGCGTATCAGGGTGGACTGAAGTTGTCTGAAGGGAGGGGGTACCATGGAGTCAGGGTTCATAGCGGGAATGGCATCCGGGCCAAGGAGAACGTCGGGAGAAGGNGTAGGCATTTTGTTGTATGGCATTGGCCATGGGTCGGCCAAGGGTGATTTGTAGAATGCCGCGATGTCGATCTTAGGNCGACCGCGACTNACGAACTGGGCGATGATAGCGGCGAAGTATGAGCGCAAGAANGCGATTTTGCAATGAGGAGACTCGAGGCGAGTCAAGATAGATGGAACGAAGATAATTGAAGTTGCGAGATGGACCCTGTAGTNGTGTCAATCAGAGNANAATCAANCTNANCCAGANAGAGACCCACATGAAGAAATCGGCATTGAAGGGACGGCCTTCGTTTGGCCGNGTTTTTTGAGACCAGGTCCAGCCNGCAACNCCATAGCCAATCGTNGCGAACCAGCCCANCTCCTCNACNTTNCTTTCGATNTCNCCAGGNCTNGANAGATCGATGGTCCATTCGAGACAGAGATCGCGGATTTTGTCGTGATGTTCCAAAACCGTGTTCTTGACGAGNTTCAGTTCGGTCAAATCACTGGGCAAATGCAGAGTATCATCGGCGAGAACTCTCGCAAGAATGTCNAGGGCATGGACGTCCTTCTTGNTCTGTGGTNTGGAGGCAAGNCTAGGAACTATGTAAGAAGCGGCGTTTCTGAAGGANCCAGTGACGCTAGAAATGTAACTCGGTGCTTTAGGAATAGTAGGGTTGGGGTCCGCCCANATAGAGTCAAAGAATGACTGGGGGAAAAGCTTAGAGATATCTGCNTCGTGAACAGCNCCCAAAGCAAGACCTTCACATCTGTGTTCAGCGGCGCGTAGTAAGAACATTTGGGTGGATACTCACCTTCAACAACCAAGATAGGCAGGCCGAGCTCGGCCCAGTATCCAACGTGGATCATGGGATGCATACCACCAGATACAAATCGACTGAGCATCTGGCGATCNGGAGTATTGTATTCCCTGGAGAAGACGAACTTTTCGAGGGTGTTGTGTACGCCATGGTCGCGAGCGTAATCTGTGAAGTAATCCAGGTAGGCNTCGTAGTAGCTTTGGCATGTNAGTAGCTAATTTAATTCGGCAGNAGGTANACTCACTTCTCGTCGCCNAAGTGCTTTTCNAAATTCTCGTTGGTGATAGGNTCCGGNGATTCAAAGGCAGGGCGTAANTGATGTTCNTAGATTTCATAGGCAGCTCTAATGACGTCACCATGGACACCCATGGCNTAAATGCAGCAAGTATGATGCATCGAATGGCTGAAATTNAACAAGGTTAGTTNNNGAANGAGNCTGNGCTGGCNAANATTCNTACTTGTGGAANCGCGTATAGTTGAAAAAGATNTGCCATCTCCTATGATTNTCCCTGAGACAATCNACCAAAGCCTGNGCAGAATCNGCAGTCATTCCNGGGAACCGAGCCGGAGCTAGCACNGAGGGTGGNTGCGATACGGGTAGTTTGAANAGGAAATCGATGTTCTCGAGTTTGGGCATGTTAGTGTTTTTTCGGGGGCAGGTCAGGAAGATAGNGAAAAAGGGCCTCAACGAAAGGGCNAGTGTTGTCCTCCATGAGGAGCTTAAGTATGCTCGCTAGACAACACTACAGGGCCCATGCTATGATCGCCCAATTACTCGATTCGATTCTGGACTGAGTTGGACTCGAACCCGGGTAGGTTCTAACATGAAGCTCAAACGAAGGGAAGAGCTTCGAAGAAGCCACGCCAAGATCTCCGGTTTCCCCGTAGATAACCAGACCGAAAGCTACTCCAGTATCCTCACGTCTAAGAGCCAAGGCAGAGCACTCTACTAGGCTGCAGGTTGACCACAGAATTGTCGACAGCGGGTCCTGGAATTGTGCCACGGTGAAGCTTGAAGTTAACGCATCTCTAAATTGAAGTGATTCACGAAGATGATGCATATATCCTGTCATATGGTAGACCGAGGTGTAGAAAGTCATCTAAGCGTTGTTGCTTATTGGGATGAACAAGCTCCAGCGAACCTTAAGAGTCCGAATCCATCAGCGCCATTGCTGGAACAAGCCGAATCATGTCAGACCCGACTCATTCGCACCGTGTCACGTGTGAGTCTGAACACATGAGCCGTCTCCCTGAATGAGGCCAATGTAAAGGTGAGTTCATTGATCCATTGGTAGGGCATTAGGCCTTGACGTCGTAAGTGAAAGCAGCTATATGACCAGGTGATGAGAGAGATGTTGACGAATTCGGCACAAGCCGGCATCTCCCAGCTCATCGACGACCCCATTGAAGAGTGAAAAGTTCTCAATATTGAATATTGAATACTCGTCCTGCCGAGTTTTAGTTCCGACTTCCACATAAGCAATGTACAAATGAAGTGTACACTCTTCGATCCTTGGAATCTTGGAATATCTCCTCCCGATTTAACCTTTTTTGGTCGACCTTTTTTCGACAATTCCGAGGACCCTGGCGATTACCGTGACTCTCGTTTCAGAATTCAAACTACTTCAAAGCTGCTCTCATGGGCTTATGCAGCCATGGAATGGCTCAACATGACTCACTTCATCTCTTTCTCGAATAAGTATTGAGAGCCTCGCCACTCGTAGGGTAAGATACGAACTTCACATAGCACACTAACCGATTTTCTGTCCTCAGGGATTGATTTTCGCTTAGACGATTACCCAAAGAGCTCATCATACATCCTATCAATGACTGCCTGTTACCACACAAAATCTTATCGGGGATTTTGCGTCTGATGGTCTGCGTTGACTCTCTGTCTAATGGAGCCTTGGTACCTCCTACCACTCGTGTCGCTGAACGTTGAGAAGCCAGCGCCACCTCTCGCCTCCCTTCACTCGTCAGTCTATCTGTGAAATACCTCGGTACTGCCATGATCTGTCCAGTGGGCACTGACGACAATCTGCGGGTTATCATTTGCCTAGTGCTCGATATCTAGACGGGGAAAACACAGTTACGATTGACATCCACACCTTGATCCGTGTTGCACAACATTGGACATAGACTCGCAGAAATCCGTCAATATCTCTGCCATTGAAGGAAATAGATTTGGTTCATGAGAGGAGTCGGGGTGCAGGAATGTGAAAGCACAGCGAGTAACCATCTCGAAGCCTAGCTCGATAGCTCAGAAGGTCTACAACGAGTGCATTAATCATGGCCTAGCCTCTCGCTACTATTACCTTCCTCACACGCCGCAGAACTACCGCCGTGCCTCCTTCACTAGTATTCCGCCCTTCATAGCCGTATAAGCCTGAATGATTCTAAGTAAAAGAGACTGGAAGCTCCACATCCGTCCTATAATTTACTTCAAGCTAGTAACACAGTTGAAATATTTGAACACCCGCAGCTATAACAGGACTACCTATCATTCACAATTCCCCGAGCTACTTCTTCCATTTCACAATGAACCGATGACGAGGTTCCAGTCCCAACCAGGACAACTTCGGCAATTTCATAGGGTCGACCTTCTTGATGCCGCGGATGAAGTACAATATAGCTCCTGAAGGTGATGTAGCCAACTGGTGTCAAACCCGGGTCCTTCACCTCCATGCTTCACAGTCTGCATGGCACCCTAGAATTTACCAAATGACGTTCAGAATGCGTGTATCTTTAGAGTACATGGGAAACAACACCGGAAGGGTTGAGTCTCGGCAATGATTGTCGTAAAAATCAGGTTCGACCTGAAGGTGATAAACGACGCACAGCTGATCGTGATGAAGCATTTGACATTGTATTTTGACCCGTGGACCGAATCCATGCAAAGCAAATTACATTCCAGATTTTCTGCAACAAATACCGTTATAATAGTACGACCCTGGCTCAAGTCTACTCGATTACTACTACCTACTACCTGACTATCCTATCAGTGTTCTCCAAATGGCACAATTACTCTCCCTTCTTATTTTTCGCCTCGGCAAAGGCATCGAGGGCCTTGAGCCTCTCCGTTAAAGTCGGATGCGAATGATGATACGCCGAATACATCCAATCCACCCAAACAGTGCTCAAATTCTTCACATGCAGCTGGATCAACGCCTTGCCAAGTCTGTCGCCCATATCAGCCATATCCTTCTCACCCAACTTCTCCTCCAATTCGACAGCGAACCTATCGGCCTCCCATTCAAATTTACGTGAGACCGCGTTCATACCGATGCTGATCACAGCTTCGAGCGGTGTGAGGATCATTTGGAATAACAAGAATGCAACGATGGTAGGTGGCGCTTTTGCGACGGTAGAAGGGAAGTCGAATGCGGTGAGGAGAGGAGGGGCATGGAGGAATGCGGGGAAGAGGGCGAGGATGGTAAAGATGTGGAGCTGAGAGATGGCCATCAATTTTGTTGGGTGGAGGTAGTACCAGTGACCGAGTTCGTGAGCGAGGACGGCTTCGACCTCTGCAGGCTCGGACTGTTGCATAAGGGTATCAAAGATGACAATGTGCTTGCTCTAAACAAGAGTATATCAATTTGCTGCGCCTGTCAAAGCAAGAAATAAGGTCCTTACCCATGGCAATCCGAAGAAATAGGCGTTCGAGTGCGAGCTTCTCTTGCTACCATCAATCTCATACAGGTGCTTCAACGGGAACTTCAATTTTCCTGCCAGTGCCTCAATCCTGGTCCTCAAGTCGCCTTCCTGCAAGGGCGAGAGTTTGTTGAACAGAGGCTGGATAACCGTCGGGTAGAGAACGACCATCGCCAATTGGAAAGTGATCCTAATAGCCGAGAGAAAATGACATTGTCAGCTTTCCGCGCGTAAGGGTACGATCAATTGAAAGTGTACTGACATGAAGCCCATCAACCAGGGAACAAACCTGTCACCCGCCCACTCGAAGATGTACAAGAAAACTGCCAAGAAGGGCGCGCCGAGAACGAACGCAATGGCCCATCCCTTGAACAGATCTGTGACGAACAACTTCGGCGTCGTTTTGTTGAACCCATGCTTCTCCTCCAACACAAAAGTGCCGTAAACTTGGAGAGGTAGCGTCGGGATGGAAGAAAGGAAGAACAAGATGAAGACAAATCCAATGGACTGCAGAATCTAAGTGGACCGACACTTATCAGTCGTCGAATCTTTTGGTATCAAGCAGCGAGCCCGAAACCTACCTGGTATTCACTTCCATAACCAGCTTTTGAGAGCAAGCAGCCTGAGGCGCGCCAAGACCAAGCATAAAAGCCGAACTGCAGCATCAGGCTGTCCACCACTTGTTTGTACAGCCCTGACACGAACGCGAACTTGGCTTTGTCTTTTCCATATTGCTGACTCTTCTCGAACTCTCCTTCGGCAAAATGGGAGGTGAGCGAAGCTGGAGGCGTAGGCTTGGAATAGAGAGGGTATTGGCGGATACTATGTGACCATGTGAAGCATCAGCATTTCCGCACATACCAGGGAATATCAAAGGTAGAAATGGGTAAGGGTAACCGAATATAGGGGGGATACGCACATCAAGTAGCTTTCAAATAACGTTACAGACCACGAGAACAACTGGACATAAAGCTTCCAGTCTATTGGATCGGTCGAGACGAACGACAATTTTTGCTGGATTGCCTGAAGCTGGGTATGCAACAAGTCCATGCTGCCCTGGGAATCCCTAGATACGCAAGTTTGATTGTCCGGATTCAAGTGAAAGCGACGATGAAGGAATGGGCGGTGATAGTCGAGGTAGAATAGGGAGGAGAGTCAACACGCGCTTGTCGAATTGTGTGGTGGTGTGGACGACGTGGCGACCTTGTTTGTTGCGATCAAGGGTCGTCCTTTTTGGCACCGCCACTCCATTAGGCTCCGTCCGGGTCGGATACCACAACGGATCAGAACTTTGACAATCGCCTACCAGGTTAACTGAATGATAGCACTGCTGTACGTGTAAGACGCTCTGTTGGGCCAAAGCAACCATTTTCGCTCTTTCATATGTCTGCTTCTAACTCATCGCTCTACCTACGTATATGCTCATGCCATGCCTTATCTTGCGCTACGGTTGAAGTTTCGACGTAATACTTGCAAGGATGGCAGCTACATACTTATTTCGTATTTCACCGTAACAAAAGTCTCTGTGATCAAAGTCTTATTGTATGCGCTCACTATCTCCAACTCTGAGTTGTGAAATTCACGAAATCTTCTCATATCCCTTGTGAAGCTTTTCCAGAAATTCGGCAGCACCACTCGCACGCATGAATTTTGCGGTGACCCCTGGTATCCTCGCTGAAACGGGATTAGGTGTGTAGCTTGCTCCCATCGCTGTCTTGATATCGCCGGAATGACTTCTGGATTCTGACAAGTACCAGGTATCCCATGCGCCCGATACATCCTGGTCTCTGGTTAATTTGATTATACTAATCATGGCGAGTAAGATGTCTCTACATGAGCATAGACGCGATATCAACGGGAAACAATCGATGCCAAGATTGAGAGAGTCAGATTCGTAGATCTTCTAGTTATGTACACGGCTTAAATTCCTAAGGCCTCCCTTTGAGACCTCGATTCTGGGTCGAAGAACGGCCTCTCGCCAAGGCTGACAATTCTATTACCTTCCCTTTTCCCAGCGTAATCGTTCCTGCGATAGAACTCAGGATGGAGTTCAACTATCCACCTGGCAAGGTTAGTACTCACGTAGCAGTATGCACAGTAACTCTGTTGTCCCAAATCGCCACATCGTTCTTCTCCCACCTGTACCTCACTTGAAGATCGTGGTTCTCAGAGAACTGACGGGTGAGGTAGTCAAGGAGATGATTAGACTCGTCGGGTGTCAACTCATTGATTTTTGTTGTAAATCTATACAATGTGATGAGACATGAAGTCATCACTGGCAAAGGGAACAAGAAGAATAAATCTTACACTTTGTTGACGAAGAGTGTCTTCAGACCAGTAATGGGGTTCGTTCTTACAACCGGGCTAGGTTACGGAAAGGACGTCAATAAAGGTACGTGTTTGAACGGGAAGAAATATGTAAGACGTACTGTACCGCGGTCAAGTGTGTACCAATGTTTTCTGGGGCACCGCGCGGTCCTTCGTAAATGCTTCCTCCCTTTTCTTTGATATACTTCGTACCAAAGCATAACATAAACTACAGGCCATAGCACTATAGCAGATATATTGTACTCACCTCGTGGAATGTTACGCCATCATGTGTAGCAGTAAGGCCGTCTACAAATCTTTGATATGCAGGAGAAAGGCGATCGTATGCTCCATAGCCGCTCGCCCACTGGATGAGGGAAATTTGTGAACCTGAGGCATTCTCCGGCTTTAGATAAGGAGAAGCTTACCAGAGTGTCGCCACCAACTGTGATTGAAAGATAAAATCAGCCAGGAAAATGCGCAATAGAAATAAGGTACCGGGAGGCAATGTATGAATTTTCAGGATCTAGTCATCTTGTTATCAGCCGCCCATGTCAATATATGGTAAAAGACATACTGCATAATCCGAAGGAATATTCTCAAAAGTGATATCCGAATGCCAGCCGTCACTAGCTCTTGCTCTCGGCATAAATCCTGCCCTACTGACTCCCCTTCGAGAAACATAAGCCACCATGTAAAACTCCTGACAAGAGAAGCACCTACTTCTCACTTGAGATAACCGTGACCTGCTTCCCAAGCTCAGGTACGTCCTCGGAAATCGGATGTACATGCAAGGCGCTGATCTTTTCAGCTACTTTCCCATCCCTGTCGTTCTTGTACGCCCCGTGCAAAGTCCAGCTTAGCTGTCCAAGCTTCAAGCCGAGCTCCCTTTGTTGGCCCACACTCAGGTCCTGATCTTTGAAGAATACGACACCGCGATGAGAGACTAGATTCGCCAAATCTCTGATGAGTGTATCAGCGTCCTGGGACTCAAGTATCTCGGACAACCGGCATTGGGTGGTCGTAGAAGTCTTATTGTTGGGGAACAGAGTGCCAATGACCGTGGTGAGATCGTAAGACTCGTACTGGGCGAGGGAGCCGAGAAAAGAGTGAGAAACAGGAGTACCAGAAGTAATCTCAGGCATGGTTGAACGTTCTGATGTTGAGGCAGCGTTTGAGTGTTTATGGGGACGTGCAGGAGGAAGGGGGGTGCGATTAAATAATATCTCGGCTAACAGTCCAGTGATACGATCCGATAACTAGACGCCATGCCTCGAGGCGAAGTAAATGAATGCATGGAAGCGATAGGGAGATTTGACAGAATTTCGATAGAATGTCGTAGCGTGCATGTGAAGCCGCCGCAGGCGAGGAGAATCCCGTTGCCTAATCCGAATTGATTTCTGACGAAGAATTTCATAAAACGGTGAGCTTTCCCTCTTCAAGCTACAGACGCCACGTGTGCAATGGTCGACCTAGTTTACCTTCCTAAGCACAGGAGATGAAGTCATAGTGATACCATAATTTCGTCTGCGTGGGTGATTGAGAAAGAAGCACGGCTAATGCGCCAATTCAATCTCTGAATCCCTGGATTCAGCGGCGGTCAGTGCTCATGGAAATTGATGGACGGATACTATATCTTTAAATCCTCGAAGCTTGAAGCATCGTTATTAAGTAGGTATGTGTGGCATGTGCAGGAGTCCAACGGCTGTGCGGCAGCTTCGAGTTTCTCTCGAATGACGAATTGATCCGATATTCAGCCAATGAAGGCCGCTCAAGGTGCTCTCCGCGATTGGTCAGATCGATGATATCACGAGCTGTGAGTCTCTCTCAGCCAGCCTAAAATTGTATATGCTAGTGGGCCCCTTCCCCACCTCCGAGAGTACTACTTTGCCCTGCTGATATGCCAACGTTTAACGACTTACCAATCGAGCTTCTTGAGGAGATCGTCGATTTTGTAAGTATCGCCCCCGGTTATAACTCCAATACTAAACTGCGCCATTCGGTACCAGTCTGTTCTTCTCCCTCTTCCTGCTAAGGAAAGAACGCCTGTTCCGGGATTAAAGAGGCTGCGGCTAGTGTCAAGAAGAATGAATGAAGCTGTTTCTCCTCGCATGGCGTCTCGATTTCGCATCTGGATCTTCGAACGTCCTACCCCTGCGCACTGTGACGAGATCTGTACGGATCTGGCTGCAGGTATTCCTACATTTTTGCAGCATCTGATCGTATTGAACATAAAGATGATGGATTTTTTGGACGTGGATGTGCACCATTGGTCTAATCTACTCAAATTACTATTTCTTGCCTCACCTAATATTGGTGCCGTCAGGTAAGCATCTTAGTGCCATCATGCATTAGACGCCAATTAGATATTGTTCCCAAGATGGACCAACGACCCAACAAAACTTAGGAGGTATCCCGAAACCTTCATACCTTGGTTTTTGCGATCCATCTCCTCACTCCAAAATTTATCGGAGCTTAGTGTGCTCGTATGGGATACGGAGGAAGTAGCACAGACCTTCCCGCTTGAACCGATACCCCAACTTCGAACATTCAAGATCTTGTGGAAGTGCTCATATTCCCCTCAACAACAGATTCTGTCGCAGATTTCGTGCGTGGTATCAAACTGCATCCAGTTGGAAAATTTTTCCTTTATCATCGCCTACCCCTTCAACAAGCCCGTCCATGGTGTACTGACGCATGTGACATTTGCACAGCTGTTTGATGCCACTCTTTCGCCTTCGAAGCATGATGCTCCAGTCCCTCAATCTACGCGGAGTGATCGTCAAGGCAAATGAATTCAAACAGCATTTACGACACTTCCGTTACCTCTCGCGGTTGCACATCACAATTGATCCTAGTCCATCCGCGGCGGTAAACATTGGAGAAATATTACGGACTCTGGGGGATAACAAGATTTACCTCACAGATGTCCTGGTGGATGCCATACATCACCCCGGTGTCTTTGGCTATCTTTCTTCCTACTCCACACTGGAGCGACTGGAACTACGGCCTAGGGATCAATTGGATGACTTCCCCTCGTCTAGTGGACGATTTCTTTACCTCGGTATTAGCTGCACAGTGCCCATCACTCCGGCGGCTCACCATAGCGGGCTATCGATGGTCACACTGGGGGGCCCCCTTATTATTGGAGCAACTAGTTCTTCTCCACAAATGCCAGTCTCTGGGGTGCATATACTGCCTCATCTCAGTGCCGGATGATGCCAATCAGTATGAGTTGGAGGCATTGGTAGGTCCTTCATTTATTTTTGGCTGGGAATCATCTCACAGATTGGGACAGGAATGTTGGCTCAAAGCCTCGCTTACGCTACCGAAACTCCAATTTATTAGATGTGCATCAGCTGCCAACGTCGGGAAACCACTTTTGGATAGTACTGTAAGAAGGTTCAAACGCTCAAATAGCAAGATCCACTTTTCCATTAGTACTGACTATGCACCAATTGAACATGAAGTTTCTGTTAATTACTGGTATACTAGATAGGAATGAATGAAATCGATAGTTCTCGAAGGAGTTCATTGTCCCAACGGACGGATGCATTAATTGGAGATGATTGGTGATGCCAGGGTAGGCTTTTAGGGGGCTGTAGGGAAATTGTGATTTCTTGACCTGGGTTTTCACGGCGAGCCTCAATCGAATTGCCCCAATAAAAGGTCACAGTCAAGCTCCACTGCTGAATGGAACTATACTTGCTTTTTCGGGTAAGCCCATCCAGTTTCTGCCACAACCACATATCAATTGCTTCCATACAGCGGTCTCGATCTCTAGGAGCCCAGCCTCCGTGACCAATGTGAAATTCGGCCAGGGAAAATTCGCAAGTGATGAACAGATCACGAATCATGTTATCTCGAGGAAGGGCTTCCAACACCAGAGATAAACGAGACCAAGCACATTCAGCAAAGACGTATGCATCTGTTTCGATCGTGGTATTGATCGTCAAGGTTAGCTCGACTACCTCGACATTCCGAAGCACCCTCGGGCCTGCCCCAAAAGAGTGGTTCCAGTGTTTCATCTCCACCGGAGAATCATTGACTGGAAGAAATGAAGCCCATCAGGACGAATACATATGGCATGGAGCCAGTGGTCACTCACGCGGGTCACACTCGATGTGTAGTCGTAGATGTCGCAGAGCAGCACCAAAACGCATCAAAATCTTGCCAGCAACCACCGCTTGGTTCGGTTTATTGAGGTTCGTGGGATAGTATGTGTTCGTGAGATCCAGGTCCAAGCGAGTCAGCAGGTTCGAGTCTGACCACCCAAGTCCATGACGCTCCATGAACTCCAGAAAATTGAGCGCTAGGCCAAGACCTCTAAGTAGAAGGTAGCTGAGGGAGAGTGAAGGAGGACGGAAGCCTTGATAGAGAGCAAGCAGTCTGTTCATCAGCTCATCGTATATGGGATTGCTGTGTGCTTCGTTGACTGGTTCCGGCGAGATGTCCACAATTTCGAGGCAAACAAGAGATTCTCCACAGAATGCAAACAAGGATAGGGGGAGATAGCATCCGGGGAAGCAAAAGAAGGTGACCCTTTTCAACTCCGGCAACTTGAGGACGCGAATGAACGCTTCAAGGTCTGCGTCGTCAAGTCTTTCCCATGCAAAAGTGGATGAGGAGAAGTTGAGTGAAGTCAGGTTCGACATCGCTTCAAATACGGATAGATAGTCCTTCTCGATGGTCGTGGACCTTCCGTATTGCATTTTGTCAAGTTATAGACTCCTCCAACGTAAAGCTCCTTGACCATGGATGCAACGCGCTGTCGACTAGCTTCTGGTTCATTGAGAAACCATAGCAG
>JANIEX010000508.1:0-28561 GCA_027627405.1 Leucocoprinus birnbaumii | reverse complement strand
CCCTAATCGCATTCCTCACTCTCGCGGACACGGGATTCGCAGCAGACGAAGTCGATGATGTTTTACGAGATAATATAGCCGCCGCTACGAGGTATCGTAAGATCCAAGGACAAGCCGTTTGAATCGTATTGAGGTATGTCGGAGAGAGGAAAGTTTCAAGGAGCAGCGTGCGTCCTTGTTCATGATTGAAATAAATGAACAAAGACCAATGAACGAGCCAGGTCCGCGAATGCAATTGAACCAACGCAGGCTCAGTTTTATCTGTAGCTGCACCAGATGCGCTAGCGGCGGCGGCGGCGGCAGCCAAGATCGACGCTGAGGACCTTGAATCGATGAGATCGCGAAGCGTATTCAACTCTTCCAACGCCGTATCCCACTTGCCCGTAAGAATATCCGAAGCGAGTTTTCCCCAATGCGCAGAAGTGGTGAGATCCGCGTTGGTCGAAAGAACACGGAAATGATAGAGATAATCGGTGGCACCGCTGTAATTCCCATACGAGTATTGGAATTGACCGAAATTGTAGAGAGCGGTGATTTGTTCTAGCGTGAGCTAATCGCAAAAATGGTGGTTCAATCAGAGAGAGGATGAGAGTTTGGATTTTCGAGAAAAGACGCACACCGTAGTTGTCTTTCAAGAACTGCAGGTTCTGATTTTTATCCTGCCTCAGAGCCTGAGCGACTTCAGGTTTCTCGATCACATCCAAAACAGCCTGAGCCTCCTGTTGTAGTCTCTCATGCGTCGAAACAGCATTCTGTCTCTTTCCATCGAACTCTACTCCCACACACCCGTCAAATTTAGCCCATACTCTATGAGTCCGAATACGCACCAGCTGGGACTTCCTGATCAGGGTGCAGCTGCTGAAAAAGCGTCACTGCATAATCGAACATGTTCGTTCCTTTCGCGAGTTCATACTGCGCTTGTGTGACCTCTTCGGCGGGGAATAGCTGGATTTCGGTAAGATGTGTGAGGAGGGGGAAGGATAAGTGCCGGTCGAGGTAGGGGATTATCGTTTTTGAGAGGTCGTGTTCTGCCATCTTGGCTGCTTTTTGGAATACGAAAGTACGATCAGCAATAAAATGATCACACAGCCACTGCGTTTGCGGTGGGATCAGATTATATAATGAGCTTGGTTTCAAGGCTAGTGACAAACAAGCTCGGCACAGTGCATTCAGCGTCTATCTTGAACCTTGATTCTCTATATTCTCCTCCTAGAGTGCTATTGGCACATAGATGAGATTCTTGTTTGATTAGTCCAGATAGCTCTCAATACTACGCACTTCCTTTACCTCAAGATCGACAGGTATCCTTGTCACAAGGCTGTCCGACCAGTCAAGAAGCTCGGGTCGTAAGAGTGAGCCTGGATTCATCTGGCTCTCTAGGCGAGAATCACCCTAACCGCGTTCTATATTTTTCCTGATCCATAAATAGGAATGTAGCGTGTACGAGAAAGACACGAGCTCAGCTCTATATAACAATTAATCATCTGATCCGCGGAGTCTTATGTCTCTATGTTGTGATTTAATCCAATGGAACTTTTCGGTTTTAGAATCAAGTTCTTCTTTCCTTGCATGATTGCGCGACATTGAGCCTAAACAGTCTGCCCGGACATAGCGGATATACCATGAATTCCTTTGTAAATCTGAAATAAGTTTGGAACGAAGGAGGTGTATACTCCCACAGTAGATTTACTGTGCCCTTGAGAAAATGCATCGCAACACGCGACCCGCGCCTTGTAGGATATGACACTGAATTAATTGGTTGCTGAGTCGCGGCTGACTTGGGCGCCCGCATTTCCCAGGTTCTCCCGCTACTACACGAGCGCGACACCTGATATTCGGCGGTGATCTGACAGCTACTACGAACTTGGATACTATCCTCATTACTCATGATTGAATGCACGCCCACTCGGATGTGTATTTCGTAGACCATTCTTTTGCGCAATGATTCCAGTGCTTGAGTCTCTAAAGCCAGAAGAACAGTTTCTATTTACAACACAGAGGCTAGGTCCTTGTAAAGCTACATCGGCACAGACACATATTCACCCCCAAATTATTCTATATCATGAAAAGCGGGGCACAACGCCCTATTCTCTCAGATAAACATATATACAGTGTCTACTATATACTACAGTGATGAAGCGACTGATACTTCTACTCTGGCTATATGCCCCGAAATATGGAAATATGGAAATTAAATATACAAATATTCTACAAACAAAGTGCTGCTCAGATCCCTAGCCATGATAATTCGTGACGCGTCATAAAAAGGCGGAGCATGTGGTAAATGAACTAGCCTACTAAGCAACCCCTTCCTGCGTTAGGACCAATGTATCAAGCTGTAGACTTTGTCCCTTCTTAGCAAGCCTCTCAGACCCTAGGGCCCGGCCTTTTGCAACCTGATAGATCAGCAACACAGAAGAGAATGACTATAGTCAACAGCAACAGCCGGTAGAATATGGTAATCAGTGTCCATCCGCTTGCCAGTTCTGTGATACACGCACCTGCGCTGGAACCCCAACCTGCCACGCTAATAAGCCAAACCCGCCAGTTATCCAGGGAAATACTGCTGACACGATTGCGATAGGAATATTTATGGCAGCAGATTCGAAGATGATACCAACGATTCGCAAGTGGACTTGAGTTAGAGCCGATGATCGACCGAATGATTTTATCATTGTTCGGCGGTGTATGAGCAGGCGGATTACGATGTTCGCGGTAGCGAATAGGTTCAGAGAGATATTACAAAGCATTGAGATGAGAAGG
This sequence comes from Leucocoprinus birnbaumii, assembly GCA_027627405.1. Classification (NCBI taxonomy): domain Eukaryota; kingdom Fungi; phylum Basidiomycota; class Agaricomycetes; order Agaricales; family Agaricaceae; genus Leucocoprinus; species Leucocoprinus birnbaumii. The sequence continues at coordinate 25,798 of JANIEX010000508.1, read as the reverse complement.
AATATGAGGGTAAGGGGTTCTGGATCTGCAACCAGTGGTCGGTTGGGGTTGGGTATTATTATCAATGTTATCCCGCTCCCTGTGATTGATCCAGCAAATGATCGTCAGAGCTGAGCAGGGACACATACCTATGAACGCAATCCATAGGCATAAAGGAAAAATCCAGCACAAATGATTCCACCCTGCCGGTTTACCCTGTAGCAACACCTTCTGAACCATATAGCACCTCCACACAAGTAGCCCATCCGTCATAGCCAACACGAGGACAACCAATACATTCAACCGGTCCAGATAGAAATAAGTGAGCTTCTCTGGTGGCGTTTCGAATATTGCGACTAAGTTTTGTCTGGCGTTTTTTACTTGAAGGACAGTGTTGAAGATCAACAAGAAGTTGACATGCAACAGCAGCACCCCTCGTTGACAACGTAGGCCAACGTATCGAGGGATAGGACCCAGTGCTCGTAGGCAGGCGATGGCTATAGTAAGCAGAATACCATTGCACACACAGCCCAGGATCATACCAATGACCCAGTTTCGTTCCGTATCTCGGATCGTCGTTAGAGGAAGCACAGGGAGTTCTCCCTCAGATATTGGTGAGCTAGAACTAGTCATCGGGAGTTGTCGAGCAAGCCAGAATGGAAGGATATAGGGCAAAGGTGGGCACTCCTCTCTGCTGTGAAAAGAGCCTGGGTTTGATATTTTTAGTCTCAGTTGATTGACACTTTGTCAATCACTTACAAGGTTCTTCTGATCGATTGGCGGTCTGATCAAAACTTGCTAGGTCTTGAAGCGATGGCGGAGGCTCACAAGGGANATCGTANACGCNNCNCCGNNCNNGANNTAGTCCTTTCCGTAATTCCGCACGCTCCTCGAAAGCGAGTGATGTATGGGCGTTCGGGTGTGTTTGTTATGAGGTAACTCTGCGTGCTCAATAAGAAAAAACACTCAGGTGATCTCACATTAAGGATATTTCAGATTCTTCACGGGAGACCCCCATATTGGAGGTACTCGGACATGCAAACACTCCAGAGGGTTATGGCGGGCGAATTGCCCGGAGATCTTAGCGTCACCCCGAATATGGATCAAGCTAACATCACCGTCAGACGAGTTGTGACTGAGTGTTGGTCGTGGAATCCCGGTCAACGCCCGGAGAGCAAGGAGATCGTCAGACGTCTGGGAGCAACTAGGAAGCGGGAGAAGAAGGATGATCAACCAAACCCTCAGACGGTGCAGCTCACGCGGAAAGCAATGGGGTCTTACGACGTATCCCCAGATTACGAAAAGGTCGCTCAGATTCTCAATCGAGTATGTATCGTTCGACTATTAATTTGCAACGCTCTAGTGACAGCTTTCTTGAAACAGATTGAAAAGCCCTTCAAGGGAAAACGAAAACCACATTCACTCGCTCCCAAGCCGAAGACAACAGAGGAGCAGACAGGAATTCCCCCGCCGGCTTTCCTCATTGTTCCTTCGCTCAGTGAAGCAAGCGCGTCGGATAGTGGATTGAATTCGAAACGTCCACTATCCCTTCATGGTCCAGTCTCAGCGGGTAATAGTCCTAATACGCTTGCAGTTCCTTTGCCCGAGCCAGGGCATGCTCGCAGAAACTCTTTTGGTGCCGCCAAGAAACAAGTGCAATTCGCATTGGACACTGAAAAGCGACCTAAAGGAGACCAGACTCGTCCAAAAAAGTTCGAACCGAGCGGATTCACGTTTCATCCCCTCTTACAACCACATCAAAAATCTACTCCGGGCGCTCTCGTTTTTGATCTATCTTCTCCCGATTTCTTAGCAAAGAAAGCGATGACCTCAGGTCAAATGGAATCTTTGTCGAGGACGGAGTTAACGGAACCAGCTTCATGGCCTGGGCTCAGCCAGCTTCGTATCGAGTGCGACCTTATCCCTCAGTGGCCACTCCTATTCGAGCTTGACCCAGCATATTTTGGCGGCCAAAAGCCTCCTCCCGGGTCCAGGATACCACCGATATCCCTAGGCGACGTCCTAATCAAGCTTCATGATCATTTCTCAAAGGGAGTTACGCAGGAAGAATGGGCTACGTTGTCGCCGGAGGATCAAACAACTATTGCACAGAGCTACACAAGGAGGTGTAAGGATCAGGGGCAGGGAGAAGAGCAGGGGAAACGTCAAGGCGTTAAGAGGATTGATTACTGTAAAGGTAAAGTTTGGTTCAGAGGATTGACCAGATCTGGTGATCAGAAGAATGTTTGGAAATTGCAAGTTGATAAGTAGTATCAAATGTTTGAATAATACGAAGGTCTAGATTCCGCTTTTAGGTCCCCGTTCAAGCCTTGTCTAGAAGACAAATAAGTTTGATGGCCAGCTACCCAGATCAATACTTCGGGTCTGTCACGACACTAGAGGCTTAGTACCATTCTACGGAGGAGGTGTCTGCAAGCAATACTGACAGCTCGGTTGAATCGACCATAGTACATAGCACGAGATAGCACGGTCACTACTAATGACGTGGATTACTTCGGAGCCTCATCGATGATGTAGAACCAATGATCATATCTATTGTCCCAACATTCGGACCGTCTGTGCGGTCTTCTCTGATCGAGGACTAACTTTGAATTTGAAAGGAAGGGGTGAACTAGAGTGCAAGGTGTCAAATCAACAGCTAATCCAAGACATAATTGGACTTACTAGACAAGACCGGAATGAAACTTCATGTCGGGCTCAATCACTCGGCTGGTCGCGGGATCAACCGCTTTCTCGAACTTGAACGCGCTGAGCGTGTAAGCTGCGACCAGCCATGTCGCCGAAATGCCTACGTGCCGACCGGGGCACTCCCTGATGAGATAATACAGAGATTTGGCCAGTAATTCATTAAGTATCACAAAATGTAGTTACCGACGACCAAAGCCAAAGGCAGCTACTGAAGGATCTTGGACCTCGGTGTTGAGTTTTCCGTCCCTGGTGAGGAAACGTTCGGGGATGAACTCCTGAGGATTGGGATACATCTTCTCATCATGGAAGATAGCCCTACCCAGTTAACAGTCGGGGATCGTATTTCAAGAGAACGATCTCGAAGACACTCACCAGCTGTTGCCAATAACGACAGTGTTCTTGGGGATGAAATATCCGCGATACTCGTCATCCTCAGTGCTGTAATGCGGTACGGCTATACCATTCATGTGTCTCGCGTAAAGCTATCACAGATGAGGCAGAAGTACTTGCCAATGGGTGTCGTCGGTTGCCATCTGAATACTTCTTTTACGACAGCTTCTAGATAGGGCAGCCTTCCCCTGTCCCCAAACTCGGGTAAATGTCCGTGGCCCAACACGCGATCAAGCTCTTCCTGGGCTTTCTTCTGAATCTCAGGATAGAGGACCATGGCTAGAAAGAACGTGCCAATTCCAGAGCTAGTGGTATCGGCACCACCAAGATAAATATTTGCAGCCATATCAATGATGGCCTCACGTTCCGCTTCTTTGACCTCTTCAGTGTCCTTGATGTTTTCTGACAAGATCTGAAGACCCTGAGAGACAAACGAAGGTTGAGCGGTTCCTTTGTTCTTGAGTTTGCAACAGTAAGAACCAACTATCATCAGAGTTGCCAAGAAGTGAGAACACACCATAGCATCGACGGTAGCCATAAAGGGATCCTCTCGGAACTGATCCGTAAGGATTTTGAATCCCTTTGCCTCTCGTTTGAAAGTCGCGCCAGGGAACCATTCAGGAAGGTGCTTGAGGAAGGGTAACGAGTCGACCAGGTATTTTCCAGGAACCATTGTGTCGATAAGGGATTGGCTAGCTTCGGTGGCTAACTTAACAAATGGGTCGTCCTTCGGTTTGACTTCGATGCCGTATGCGATGGAAATGATTGCACCTGCCACCATCCTGTGTCCAAACAGATAAATGCAGTAGTAAAGTGGTACTGAGAAGGAGGTGCTTACTGATTCATGTGGTCCCATACTTTGTCGGGTGAGTCCAGGAGATCCAGCATCAATCTCCTTCCGTAGAGCAATTGCCAGTGCTGGAACATTGAGGGATTCGCAGGGTCGAAGTGCCGTAGGAAGAGTCTTCTTCGCTGGCGCCAGCGCTTCCCGTACGGCATTCCACCTGTGAGCCACTCCCACCCAGCCAATTCGTTCGCCATGACAAATGGCGCTCGACTCGAGTACTTCGCTGAACGTTTGTCAAGCAGATCAAGCGAAGTTTCTAAGGTGTTGCAGATAAGAAGATGGCTCCCAGCAATGTTAACGTATATAATGTCCGAGCCTATCAAGTCCGCCGAACTCCAGTCTTGAACCATGTAATTTCAATGGCTGAGAAAGACACTACCTAGCTCTTTACTCCACCTCGCATACGTTTCCCATTCTTTCCCTTTAGGCATATCGAGGAGATTGCCAATGAGAGGGAGGCGCCGCGGTCCAGGAGGATATGGAAGCAACGACTTGGACTTCCGAGAGACAACGACCACTACAACGGCGAGCGCAAGTAGTGCAACCGAGGTCTGTTTCTGGTCTAGCATAACAATGAAAGAGGGGTAAAATGTGGCGGATTTGCAGTGAGCTCAAGGCCGAGCGCAAGGAAGCGAGAGCATAACGCATTATATGTACACCCATCTCGAGAGCTGTTACGGCTAGTGCTGAATTGTGCAGGGTTGATTGAGCTGATGACTGAGTATGCCATAACTATAGCCCCCGATAACACGACTGCATGACCAGCGGACGACCGTAAGAGGATAAGGTTGACCGTCATAGGAAGCCAGGGTTCTATGTCGAATTTCCGATGTAGCTAAAGTCCCGAGTCTGGGAACGTTCTTGCGCACTTCATACGAAAAACTCTCCCCCATTGAACGGGCTGATGGAACAGGCCTGGCAGGTTTGAAGTCATCATGAGATTCTTGGGTTTCTATCGCATTGGGCTGACTGGGGCTCGGAGATGTTCACGATACTGGTCCTAGTTGCATATCGCAATGCTATATGGTGTGAGGGTAAAGAAGGAATACTGGCTTCGAAATCTGTAGAGAACATCAAGGTCTGAAGGCTCTGAAGATCGGCGAGCGCCGAGACCTAACTATTTAGCTTTGACGTTGATGCCAGATAGTCGCCTTAATATATTGATTTCCGACTTAACCTGAGTCTTGAGACTTGTTCATTCCTGCTTCATCATGGAACTAGTTCTATACTAGGCATAAGAGATCTATGGTAAATGTTTAGAACCAGGGATTTCTTTGTTGATCATCGTGGTACTCAGGCTCGAAGGTCAATTCAGGATGGTGATGTAGACAGCTTACGATATTTCTCGACCTCCTGTAAAGGCTCGCTATCTTTTTGATCTATGAGGCTATGATATCAAGTGCAAGTCTTCGCGCGCCGGAAAGCTGTTCACGCAGTCACCCACATCGGTAGTCTATAGAAATAATTCATTCAATCATAAACGTCCAGCTGCAAAAGCGACTAGCTACTGATGTGGACCCTTTGAGCCGTCAATCTGAGTCGCATACAGGCTTAGAGCAGCCCCCAGCTTGGTGTACGACTCTTTAATGAGGGAGACGCGCCTCATGAATGCCTAATTTAACGATTGTGTTAAGAGGTATTCATCGCTGGGAAAGGTAACGAACCTGTTTGGAGCCCTCATCACCAACGGCAGCGTTGAGGCCTGCATTAATCAGCCCCGCGTCATGCGCCACCATGCCCCAGATGACTGCAAATCGATCAATACGAGCACAGATATCCGTGATATCGCCTTTTTGGCTCTCTAGCTTTGCCTTTAGTTCTTTTAGCGCCTTGAGNTTCGCTTCGAGAACAGCAAGCTCGGCCTCAGCACTAGCCAACTCTTGCCGTTTATCTGGAAGTGGAAGGCAGTTGTCAGCTAATCAGGCTTGAATACGCGTGGTTCGGTCGAAAATACCATTCGTTTTTTTGATGTAAGCAATGAGAACTCCGAGCTCAGAGATAGCGGCAATGGCACCAACAATCTGTGCATGGCTATTCAGGCGTTGGGAATGAGAAAGGGATTCAAGCAGACGCACAACGATTCCTATTGCAACAAACGGTCCGAGGGGTCCCATAGCGGCTAATACAGTGACTGCACCCGCGGCAGTAGCAAAGAGAGTGACACCAAAGGCAATACCCATGGCCATTACCACGGTTTCGCATCTGGATAAAGAGTGTAAAATGCAGCTTGAAGGAGTATTATGGTGACTGACTGCTTTATTTCGACTTTCAATGCTTCGATATCACCTTTCTTTTTCAGGATGGCTGCGTCGAGTTCAACCTTCTGGTGCTCCGCAAATGTATCAAAGGTGCCTCTGAACCGCTCGAGATCCCGACGGAGATCAGTGAAGTCTTGAGAATATTTAATAGCAGCATTCTTAGTTTCGTCAGAGTTGAGTTTCTTTCCAAACGGGTCGGTTCTCTGAAAGAGCTGGACTCAGTATATCTGTTTATATGTGTACTTGCCTAGTGACAAACCTTGATAAAGGCAGCAAGATCCAGCCTGGCATCGGCTACTTCGTCATTTGTCTTGATCTTTTCAATCCCCGGAACGATCACGTTAACAAAGTCTGCAGTGCCGAAGGGTCAGTATTTCATCCTGTGCATGTCTCTCAAATATTCACCGTTTATGTATGCCTCAGTTTTGGTCGCAACATCACGAGAACCCCAGAGTAAATCGGTCCAACGCTATGCAATTTTTGTCAATGGCTAGAGAATGGCCAAGACGATCCCCATACCTTCTGATAGCCGATCCAATCAGGCTGGAACTTTGTGGTTATGGGATTTCCATCTTTGTCCTTCCAGTCTGAGTCATCAACCACGCCGAGACCGACCCGAACACGCTCAAAGGCTTGGTCAACTTTAATGGCGCTGTCGGCGAGGGCTTTGACCTCATCCATGAGTTTGTCCTGAGTGCCTGGCTTTGCGGCCTCGCCAGCCATGGCAACCTGAGCTTTTTCTTGAACACCCTTTGGAAGCTTGGCGAGGTCAGGCAAAGCGTTCTTGACGTCGCTAGGGAGCTTGTCATAGACGCCAAGCTCCTTGATTGAGTCGTATGCCGGAGGCAGAGAATCGGTCATGTTTGAGAGGCTATCAAGTTGGTAAGTAGTTATTTTCTGGAGATGAGTGCCGAACGTTAACTCCTCTTACTACGCTTTTATATCATCTACTCTGATACCCTATGCCAACTTGCGGGATGAGATAATCGTAGAGAACAGCAGAGAAGGGACCGAATGCGACAGCTATTTCTTGTTCACTCGCAGTCCCCTTGTAGATAGAACCAAATTAACGGCTAATGGGCCTCTCAACTCCATCGATGATGAATGAATTCTCCTCCTCGAAGTTCTTTTGGTGTAATTGTACGGAAACACGCACCATTACTCCACCTGTGGCGGTCGAAGCTCTCCAGCTCTTAGAAGAGCCCTAGCCACCAAGTTGTATTCCGCCTTCTTGACTCGGATAGATCGACAATCGTATATCGGAATTATTCATGAGTGCTTCGATTTGGTACTGGCTGGCTTGCCGCTTGGCGGCAGAGGCCGTCAGGCCGAGTTGCCGACTTAGTCGAGCACCACACTGTTTGTTGTTGTTTTCTTCTAGGGAATTCGACGGCCACCCTAATTATGTGACGGGTGACTCGTGCAAGCTTCTCCCACTGCTAAGCTGACACCGCAAATGTTCATCGGCAGATAGGGCAAGCAAAGGCTCTCCTAGCGACTCCTTCCGGTATGAGAGGAGCAGAAATTTTTCTAGATGCTCAGATCGCCGAGTAGCTCCAATTGATGGCGGGAACCGGCCACACTTATGAGTGACGACTTGCTCCTAGGCCGCCATAGTGTCATCTGTTATTCTAGCGACGACAACTTTAAAAATGCCAGTCCACTGAAGTACTCAACATCACGCTGGAACAAGCCAACAATTCCGAGCTTCTGAAGAGCTCTCTTGTCACCTATCATTCCCAACGATCATGGAAACTGCTTCACAGATCTCACTAGCTCTTGCAGCGGTCAGGACGAATCTTCATCAGGCTGAAATTGTTCACCACATCGAAAGTCAACTCAATAATCCCAACGTTCAAGCCAAATTGCAAAATGAACGTGTTCATGATGCGACTCAATTAGCCAAAGGGACAATCGCAGCCTACGAGTCGTTTAACAAGGCCAAACCAGTCCTTGGTCGACTCGGAGAGGATCAACAACAATGGCTCATTCAATGGATGATGTTGTTGACAGTGAGAGGGATCAACGTATCCCGGCCCGAGTACTATGATTGACATGACGCTTGTCTCTTTCCCAGAACTACGAAAACGCGGTTAAGTTCTCGCTCGTCGTAAACAAGATAGGTGTATCCTACTTTTGCAGTACGTCGATATCCTGGTCCGGTAGAAGATTCCATAATTTCAGTAGATTTCGATCGCGACGTCGTCAGTAAGCTTTCTTGGGATGAACAACACTTCGAAGAAGCTAGGCTTCTGATCACCCAGTATTTAAATGTGAGTAGTTGTTAATAAGATAAGTCTTCAAAGTTGAGTCAACCTAGCTGACCGCTTCTACAGGATCCCACTGGCCCACGACTTGAGCAAGATTCTTCCAGCGCATCCCAACGATACACAGACAATCGCCGTGACGTATCTAACTTTCAGAACAATTTTGATTCCTTCGTGAAAAAGCTGACTGAAGAAAACAAGCGAGCCCAGGATCGGCTCGAAGGCAATATCAGGGAACTCAATGCCGAGATTGACAAGTGAGTTAATCGCAAAACCCAGTCATCGAGACTGAAGATCTATCTATTCAGGTATAATTCAGAAGTGAGTAATCCTCATAACTACTATGTGCGGGTTTCTAAGATGCGCTTCTTACTAGGCAGAAAGAATCAAAAGGGCTCTTATCCAAATTGCTGGAATTCCCTCTTGGATGACTTGGATAATCTCAGAGATTCTTGGGGTAAGCTTAGACAACCACAGTCGTGAATATTTGATCTCAAATTTACCGAGGCTCTCGGACTCGGCAGTGTTGAAGATGCCCGCAGGGCTCTCGACCTGAACTACGGCGAGCAGCAGCGTGAGTCGAGTTCTGGATATCCTCTTCGTTTTATCTTCGTAATGATCAAGCCTCTAGGTTTAAAGGACAGAAGGAGTGAAGTCCAGAATGAGATCCAGCAAAAGCTTCAGTTGGATCACGCTCTAGCGCTGGCGAATATTGCCATGTTGAGGCTGAACCACCATATAGGCGACATCAACATGCAACTCGATTCGTTCGCAAAGGAATGGGCATATGTATGCTAGTTTCTGAGTTCACCCTTGCCATTAACTCAGCCCTCATACGTGTTTCCAGTCTCACCACGACATAGTGTTGATTCAACAAGACATGCAAGCCGCCGCTGATTCTGCTACGAAACGAGTAAGTCACTCGACGTTCCAAACTCAACAAATCTGACATTTTGGCAGTCCCTGATCAGTCGTCTCAAACTCATGGGGAGCTCTATCCAGGCCTTGACCACTGCTATGGACGCCTACACTAAGGCCGTTGAGGTGTCTGGTTTATTCGAGTGAACCATGTATCGCGGGGAATGACAGTTTGTACTGTTACGTAGCAATAGTGATCCTATACTTTACGATCTAAGATCGATTTGCCCAATAACCGAACCTTGGCTCGACCAGTGAGGGTGTTCTATTCACATCTCTTCTTTAGGTAGTCACATGCATCCTATCAACTGAATAACCCAATACTGAAAACATAAAACAAATTCTCACTAACCCGCTCAGCACCCTCGAATGCTCTCAGCTGAGCACAATTGACATCGGCAAAAATAAAAATAAGTAGCGAGATCTCGGAACGGCTAGATAGCAGACTTTGCGTGGATCGGAGAAAATGCCGCCGACTTCGAGGACAGCAAAAATGCTCCGTTGCACCACGAAATCGAATTCTGCTTGACCAGAGATATCAGTATAGTCACTGTGTCCGATAGCTATCGATCGGCCCATTCCCAGGATGTGGAGTGTCTGTTGCAACATGTTGAAGATACATACTTCCTGTCAAATGCCAGTGGCAAGGCCATTCTACATCACAATGACGCTTACTCTGAGGTCAAGCTTTGTTTTTGGATAAATAACATAACAAGTACGGTAATTCATTCTCGAGGAGCTGGGCCAAACGAGGTAAAGGAAGTCAAACTAAGGTCTAGCCACCGTAATGCCGCGTTCTCACTATTGCGTCACAACTTCTTTACTATCCAAAGTGACCACCCTCGAATTTCAAACCCTCTCCTATCCACCTTCCAATTAAACAAAGTCATTCTTTGCCACTATCCCTTAAGTCTGTGCCGTAAACCTTCCATTGAATCGAACTGGATGAATAGAAGAGAAGAACATCTTCTCCACTGTCCCCTCCACATTCAGATTCACCGAAGATCGGCGAAGAATTTTCCGCATTGATCGTGGTTGTTACTACAAGCTGTGAGGCGTATGAACTCGAAACGCACCGTTTTCGTCAGGTGGAGCAACAACATTCGTCTTTATTCCTCGAGCGGTATCTTCTAAGCAAGAAATACTTGAACAGCTGGTAACCATTCCCCGCCTCAATCAACTAGTTCCCTCCTCCAACCTGAGAAATTTACTGCAGGCGCAATGTCCAGCCCCCCTGCCTACGACGACGTCATGCAACGACTCGAAGAACTTCGAAAGAGAGGTTTGACCTCTGAAGAGAAATCCAAAGCTTATGATGCGATGTCTTCGAAGATCATCTCCTCTCAGGAGGAAATCGCCAAAGGGGTCAGAGAGCTGGCGGATCAAGCAGTAAAAACAGATAGAACCTTTGAGACTATTCAGAGGGGCCTCGCCGCTGTTGACCAGAATAATTATAAGGATAAAAATGGTAAGCCAATCCCGAAGCTTCAACCTACCTGGGTGAAGTATCAGAAGGTAAGTCTTTCGTTTGCGAGTGAGAGATGATAACTCTTGAACTACAATTGTAGCGATATATCAATCTTCTGTGGAGATCTCGTTATGCCGCGACTACGACAGAGGCATATCTGAGAGGCAAGTATACTGTGCTACTCACGGGTACACCAAACTGGAATGATCCTCTGTTCAGATTTGACCGAAGTTGTCTTGGCCGGAATTCTCGAAAACAATTCGACCCACGACGATAACGTGAGGGACCTCACTGCATTCTCGAAAGTCCGTAGCAATATGATATGCCTGTGTATGATCTGACATCCGATCAAGCGTCATAATCCTGTCAAGGCCACGGATCAGGAAGATGATTTTACAAAATTGAAGACGGACGTCGTTGCATTCACCGAGAAATTCTCTGAGTTTGCAAAGGACGAAGGAACCAGACTTTCCGACGCAATTAAGGGTTTGAATGAAGATATCGATAACCTAAAAAAGGAGCTGGCCGAGTCAGTCTTCAATCTCGTGGAATGAGGTATTTCTGGCTGATACGTACCATTAGGCTGAATAAGGTTGTTACGCAAATGAGCATTGCCATTGTTGCTACCGTAGTTGCCGGAGCCGCTGGTATCATAGCTGGCGTTACCGTCCTCAGCGCCAGTGTCGTAGGTGAGGCCGTGATCATACCCGTCTTGGTACGTCTTCAGTGGGCTACGAGATATTTTGATTGATTTTTTGCTAGCTTGCTGCGGTCGCAGCTCTCATCACTGAGACAGCGAAATTAATCGTAGCGCTCNAAAAGGAAGACGGGTGAGTATCAAAAAGCATGATAAGCAGCTTTGAGCTCACTAATTGCATCAGAGGTTGACGTGGAAATCGCGGCAAAGCAGGCAGAGATAAACAAGTTGACTGCGGAGCAAAAAACCCTTGCGGACCTGCAGGCCAAGCTCGAGCTCTGCGCTGATCAAGGCAGTGAAATGTTCGGACGCCTCGCTAACTTTTCGGAAATATGGAGTATGGTGAGAAATATGTCGTATAGCTCTGCATGACTATAGCAATACTCACCGATTAATAGTGCGCTCAAGATGCTCAAGGACTGATCAAATCAATCGGTAGTATTCATACAGACAAGGTAAGTCGTGTGATTCATCTAGTTTCACGAGACAGGCCGGCTCACCTTTCCTCAGGCCCTGCAAGCAAGGATAAAGCTAATGAGCGTCGCTTATAAGAGTGTAGCTGACGCTCTGGCAGTCTATGCAACTTGCATTGACACATCCGATATATCCCCATCAGACCCAGCGCCGGCGTATGGATCGTAGTGTACCGTTTTAATATCTACTTTGATGTTAGGTTGTGATAGTAAAATCTCATATTCGAACTATTCTGATACGATACCGCTGATGATAATATCACTTCCACCGCGAGATGAGTCGGAGATGTATCTCTTTGACAAGGTTGTTGTTCCAGAAATTGCCGAGAATTCGGTCTCATGGGCTGAGGGCGACTTTCGAGTTTTCCAGCTGAATATGAGCCTGATCTCATGATGGGAGCCTGTTTATCGGAAAGGGGTTTGATCTTCCGAGGATGATGAAAACCAGAACGATTTAGAGGCGGAACATGATACGTGACTTCAGACATTCTCTGTCTCAAAGACTCGAATGAAATCGGCATGTATTTGACGCTAAGATTAGTAGACTGCAGCATCGAAGGTCGAACGGACGTCGGACATGGAGGCTGGAGGCTGGAGCAGCGAGCTGGACGGCTCGGAATATGTAGCCCTTTGTTTGGCAAGGGTGTTCATTATTAATCATGAACACAGCCACCGATCTGATCAGGGACCGATCGTTAAAAGCTCTTCGATTCCCCCACAACAATCGTCACAATGGGCTCACAAGCCGATGATCCCAATGAGCTGACAGTGCTTGTCACAGGATTTGGCGTTCGTACTATCGTTATACCTTCTTGAGCGACATGCACTGATAGAAAAACAATCAGCCGTTTCGCGAGCAGTATCCTGTCAACCCTTCCTGGGAAATCGCCAAAGGTCTCCCAGCCTACCTCCCTGCCCTGCGAGCCAAAGACCCTAGTGCAAGGCAAGCGGTCGAAATTCCTCCAGTCCGCATTCTCGTCCCTCGGGAGCCGATTCGTGTTAATTACAAGGTCGTGAGGGACATCGTGCCCACCTTCTGGGATACGTATCAAGGCCGGAAGGCTGATATTGTGATACACATCGGTATGGCAAGCCCTCTACCGATATACCAGATTGAGCGACGCGGTCACCGTACTGGGTATAAGTCGATTGATGTCGACGGTGAGACCCTTGAAAATGAGCAGGAAGGAATGCGTGGCGAGGATTGGATATGGTATGGACTACCGGATGAGATTGAGACGGAGTTGGACTTGAACGACGTACTAGAGCGGTGGAAGGGCCACAGTTCTGTAAGTGAAAGCCTCAGGTGCGAGTACATCTGGATCAGACTGACGAATTGACAGAAGGATGTGAACTTGCTCATTTCCGAAGACGCCGGTCACTATCTCTGTGATTTCATTTATTACTCCAGCTTAGCGACCCTCTTTAAGCAGGGCCGACCGAGGAAAGTCGTCTTCTTCCACGTTCCGGCCTATGCGTCTGAAGACGATGTTGCTCGAGGGAGAGAGCTTGCACTGAACCTGATTCGTTCTATTGTTGAGAGCGAGACGACTAGGAATCGGGCGCCTGAACCGACGGCAGCGGCGTAAATTTAGACGCACAACAATCCAACATCGTCACGACCTTGTCGCGACCTCCCTGATATCCAGCCAGGTCCTGCTCGTCCACCTCTCATAATGTGAAGGCTAGGGCAAGCATTCAAGCAAGGGACAAGTCTCGATATTTTGCTCCTGATTCACTTGTGGCTTTTGTGTCTCAATTTTGACTCTTCGAGCCTCTGCTTCTATGGTAAAACTCAGCTGATGTTTGAGGCTCTCCTTCTCGGGACCTTCTTACCTNCTTACTGGAATACNTTACGAACAATTCTGTGTTATTCTTTCGTAAGGTATCACTTGGATTAGCTGTACACAACTCGGACGTATCTCTCTTTCACCTCTTAGCCCCGTTTCCACATCTCCACTGTCTGTCGGTATATCTCTGGATATTTGTACTGCTAGGGTATAATACATCCAAAGTACCAAAAAAGTGCTCCTATGCTATTACCGTCGCGCCAAACCCGTTGAAATGATCACGCATATTATGCGGGGCCGCCGCGCGGGGATCAGATTGATCTCAGTTGCACTCTCTAGATCGTTTGTCGACGATTGAGTCAATGTTGACATTGTTCTCCGAGCTCCGTTGCAATCATCCAAAGCCGGACCACTGGAGTGCGGGTTTCTGATACCACCCTTTGTGAATCCATAAAACCCTCCTATTTTGGGACCCATATCAAGATAACTGATGCCCTTCTGAGTTACCGTCTTTGTTAAAGTTGTTTCACAGTATCGCTTTGAATTTGCAAAAGGGGCTTTCGTAAGACTTCCTGACCTGTCCCTTTGTGCTAAAATATCACTGTTTGATTGATCCTTAATCTAGCTCCGATTTATTAGATTATGACCACGACGGATCTAGTACAACAATTGAAGTAACAAACGTGGATTCTCCTCTTGACCCAATCTTCATCGGCTAATAAGAAATACTATATAAATGCCATAGCTTGCGATTGAGGCCCCCCTTGGGCGTGCTGCTTAGATTGTAACGAATGAGCCCTATTCCTGGGTGTTAGCCGTAGATGGGATATGTCAAGCTCGTGCTTATCATCACACCATCGATGAACGGTTGCTAATTAGTACTTGGGTGTTCATGTGCTATCTGACATTTATCTCAGTCCAGCACAGCTGAAGTTACTAAAATACTTCGTGCTAGTACGACGCCACAGTAGTAACCTGATACTATGCGCTGTATGCTCCGAGCATGACTGTCTACGATTGCAGCATTGCAGAGCCAAGGCGCACTGTATAATATAGTGCAGAGAATAGACGATGTTCTGACAGAAAAGCCCAAAGGCTCAATGGCTACTGAGCCAGGAGCCTTCTCACACGTTGATTCCTAGAAAGCCGAAGTATTTTTCCTGAGCGACTGACCATGGTAACATCTACGATTCCACAGGCTTCTACTAGGCTTGTTTTGCTTTGAGTCGCTTGCCCCATAACTTGGCGCACACATCATGCACCAAGGTATCATGCCGAGTGGCATCGTGACAGATCAGCTTGGAATACCCTGTAAACATAGCTTCGTGCTTGGGCGGGGTGCCGAGCTGTATAAAGGAAAGGGAGCTTGTCTTGACGACACAAAAACTGGGGGCTTGCAAAGATAATCACTCGCAATGACTGACCAAGGAGACGAGCTCCGACTTAGGCTCTATGCCGCGGTCCTGAAGGGATCTATAACCAACACTTACATTCAATGTACGCTTCTAAGCTCTCCACATGTATTGACATTTGATGTTGACTTGGCGTCCAGCAGCTGCATTTACTATTTTGGCGTACGATGCCTTCTATCTCATGCCTCAGGAGGTCGATTGATTATATTTTGGTGCCCAAAGCTCTACGATTCTTACTTCATCGATATTCGAACTATAGGTCAAATATATATACAAGTCTGTAAAACGTGAATTTCCGTGGCTATTGTCCTGATAAAATTAGGGATCTACTATCAAGGATGTCTCTTATTTACATGATCGTTCGGATTGCTGTTTGGATAGACGTTGTGTGAGTAAAAACAATGGCAATGATTACCTTGTCCGAGCTACTAAATAGGTCGCGGCACAGATTCATCTTTCATAGTGAATCAGATTTACTTGCCTTTCATAAATGCTCGCTCATTCAGATATCCCAGTATATCTAGTATAGTATCAATTATTCTCTACGTGCTTACGGGAGGTGAGTGTTCAGATTCTTCGACTACCCCCGTTTCAGTTAACCAATCGCTTTCCATCCCATTATGCAGCTGAATTTCTGGTATTCTCACAAGGCTCCCTCATTCCATATCGGAGAGCTGAATACTACACGGCTAGGTTGGAATAGCTGCGGTGGCTTTTGCCATCTATGTTGATTTTCGAACTGCTCGTGGAGACTTCCCTGTACCTGCATGCTGGTACAAAGGACATGACGCTCTCGACTTCCGGGTCTTCAAAAGGCTTGAAGGAGCCGTTATGTACGTCCATGGCATGTAGCTCTTTCTCTACCATACGTTTGACCTTCTCTATGTTTGGCTAGCGCAACCCGCGGCTTGACAGCCTTTTTCGAAACCATATTGATGCTCACGAGATTTAGCATGGTTTATAACAAGAGAAAAGCTACGGAAGTAGCCACGATAAGCGAACAGATTTCAAGGATCAAAGTTGGGAGCCCCCTGCTTTATGTATTCTATCGAGATGGAACACTGCTATTTCTGCCGTAAGTCGAGATTCAACCTCCCAGGAGCGCATATGACAAAACAGAGATTCCAGGATTTTGGGTAAGTAACATATACTCAAGCCTGGCTGAACGAGACTGACAAGCAGTTTATCAAGCGCTCTCATTTTTAAAATTCTTCAGTGACTTTGAACTTGGACCACTTAGAGTTATGGCAGCACTCCGGGATAGTAATAACTGGCCAGTGTGAGTGTGGATGAGAGGTACTGGGAGGCTTCCGCTCACTCGCTTCCCTTTCTGCTTCTCTAATTAACCTGATTGACGTGGTAAGCTCCCTGGTGGTGAGACCTCCGATCTTTGCTTGACATTATTCTCGCTCAGAATTGAGTGCCAAACCCAGACCACTCGACTGATTATCAATGTCCGGGAGGCTGATTGTCACATCGGAGAGAGATTAATTTCTAAACCAATTGAGTCTCTGCGGTTTTACCATTCCGAGCTCGCTCTGGTGACGATCTCTCGGACTTGGGAGGCCGTGACGTAATTCAGGAGGAGAGTCAAGCCCGAGACGGGGAAAATAGAAGGGTCTGAATGAGGGGTTGAATTCAGCTTTTGAATCCGAGTTCGAAGTTATGGATGCTCTTCTGTAAACTCCATTGTTGTTGAGAGCGCTTGAAGTGATGAGACTGACCGAAATGTGATGGACCAGGGAAGTATTATCATTTGACTGCCAGAATAAGGCGCTCAAATGGGGCTCAGAGTCAGAGAACCTGGTCATGCCCAGTGGCTCGTTACAGCCGCCTCCCGCGGAATCCGGCCATCATGATTCCACGCTGTGAATCTTCTAAACACCACGTCGATCACGTGCTTCTGCTCGCATCATTGCGTCCGATTTTGGTCGACCGCCCTCGGCCCCTCCTCCATTCTCCTGCGACTTTGAGATCATCCAAGCTCTCGGCTTTCCAGTCAATGGTCCGAAGGTACTCATGTGCAAGCGTTCCGGCGATCCATATTGCTAGCTCGTAGTCAATTCCTGCCTCTTATCTTCGCCCTGGTTAACATAAGCTCCTCAGCCCTGGTTCTAATCTATGCTTTTTCGCACAAGCACTCGATCTCGCTGGAGCGCTACTGAGCATTGGCAAAACTGGGTGAAGTGCACATGAGCTTGGGGGAGATGAAAATGAAAGAGGAGTATGGGGGAAGTCTCCAAGGTCGTGCCGACGATTGATTCAGTGGAGATTGCTAGGTTGACAGCGGAGGGTATAAAGCAGATGGCTAGGGAGGGTGCGTGGTGCTGTATGCGCGTCTGATGGATTCGTTGAGGAAGATCGGCGCGGCTTTTGAGAAATATGAAGGTACAGCCTCGGGGTAGGTTTCAATTTGGTTTTCGAGTTAGTTTTCGAGTTTTCTGAGATTCTCTTCCTAGTCCGAGGAAGTCGCTTGGGACATTCCCTGCAATCGGGGAGCTGATAAAGGGTATGGTGGTTCCGCATATCCTGATGAGTGTTCTTCGGCAACAAAGTGTGTAACCTCGTGCTATAGAAGTATTCAGAGTCGCTGACAACTTCTTCAGTTCCGCTTCTCCGAGACGCAAACGATCGAAACTCAACCTTCACAACGTGCACCTTCGATTGTACATCGGTATGTTCCTCAANTCGCTTGCTGAATGACGCAAATTGTTCTGATCCGCTTGGGAACCCGCAAGAAAGACCCATCAACCATGTTAGGCGATCTCCATCCACACGGGTGTGCACGCCAACAAAAGCACACCTCTGTAGACCCTGTCTCAGGGCAAGACATCGTCACTGCCCTGATCTTAGAAGAGGACCGGTTTTCCCTCGTCACTCTCTACAAGGTCGTTAACTACCTCTTCTTCGCCCAAGGACCTGTGTCCTCCCACGTTTCCCTCTCTATTCGGAGCATCTTTCCCGATTTCTCTACCCCCGCATTCTCCCAGTTGGAGACGAACCTCATACATCTCCAACGACACGCACTCTTGACCAGGCTTCGTATGATGTCAACTACCATCTGCACAATTCCCCAGATTGAGCAATAAGACTACCATGAGCAAGGAACTCCAGAAGGTGATCGCCAAGTTCTCGGAGTAGAAATCTCTCATCGCTCGCGTGCTATTGGAGGACCCAGGTATAGCAGGGTATAGCAGAGAAGGATCTGAGCTTTCAGTCGCAGACTGCGGTAGTCCATCCCCTCGAGATGTCACAGAAGGATCAACGGCTATATAGCGCTCAGAGCCCTCTCACGATAGTTCTAGATGGTCTCGCGCTAGTAAAGCTGTGCAGATAGAGCTCACTAGACTCATCTCCGAGTTTGCAAAGCACAAATACGCAGCCTCTGGGTTATTTTGGGTTATCACCGGCCGGCCAGAATCGCACATCAAGAAAATTGTCTCGAGGGCGACTCTCCGGACTCTTTGTAGACATGAACAGCTGTCCATCGATGATCTTGAAGCCAAGGACGATGTCAATCTAATGCTCCATGATGGGATCCACGAGATTCGAAAGTAATATGACTTTCGCTTTGGACCCACCGAGATGGCAATTAACAATTTGGCATTTCTTGAAGGACGCTTCATCGGATCTCCTAATGTTCGCATCATGCATTCTTCAATGCGTTGGAGATGAGGACCAGTGATACCCTCGAATGCTGCTCGAGATGTGCCTTGGTCTCGTCACTAGCTCTCTAGTGCCCCACACCGTCCATCCATCCCGTTGGATGGACTCCCTTTATGAGCAAATCCTTCTCTCACGCTCCGCATTCTGAGCTTATACATTCAGGGATCTGTGAATGGCCTGCCTATTCGTGATGTCATGGCGTTCCTCGATATTCGATCATTCCACGCTTTACAATGCTCTAGACAAGCTACATTCAGTCGTCGATTTTTCATCCTCTGGAGCGGACGAAGTGCGGATTTACTTTTTCCACCCGTCTTTCCCCAGTTACCTGAAAGGTCCAAAACGATGCGGAGATATCGCACACGAAATCAACATGGACTTGACGGAAGTAAACCCCACGGAAGGAGGTCCTGCTCAGGCGTCAAGCTCCAGATCAACCCTTGTCGCCAGTGGAGCCAATGTCTATCCCGGAGTTCCTCCCAGCAGCAGCAATTTCAGGCTTGATGATTGATGTACCTTAGTAGAACCCAGAGCCATATCGTGCTCGTTCGTCCGTATATCCGTCCCTCACACTTCTCTGTGCACCTTCTCCATTCAACGTCTCCGAGAATACTGGGATTCTAGTATACAGTTTGTATATTATCGATCTGACGAGTGTCTATGATACGATTACAGGATACAATAGGGTTCTTTCTGTCCATCCTAGATGAAATTGAATATCAGATGTTACACATGCTCGGTCACGGTCTGGGTACTACTGCTGCTGATTTCTCGGTTCCAGCACAAGCTGGTCATATGTTGTTCAGTCTGCGGCGTCCACGCACTACCGCGGGATATTCGATAGAGCACAAGGAAGTATGCAATGATCTGGTGAGTCATGGAATCAGTATTCGGTTCGTTCGGAGTAGATGTGGGTTAGTGCTTACTCGGACAAGGTTTTCGCATTGGTTGAAGAGCATATTTACGGGATTATAATTGGCTGACACGAGTACAATCGTGACAATTGACCAAACGCATTCCAACGCGTACGACTCGATTAGAACTGTGACAATGTCGATATACTGCTGTGTGACTTCTGAAGGGCCTTCATGTCCGCAATTCCAAGTCAGCATTTCATAAAGGTTTAATATCTCTGCTGTGCCTGTTTCACTTACCCATCAGCTTTAGGTGACGCCGTCTGACAATAATCAATCGCATGCTGACGAGGAGGGTAACGAAGACCGTGTTCGCAAAACCGAGGGCATAGCTTCCAATGGTAACAACAGCAGATGCAGCTGATGATAGAGGATTTTTTGGTAGAGACCAGATAGTGATGCTGGTAGTGCCAAAAGCTATCAAACAAGTTTAGACCCTACTCCTGCACAAGCAATAGCCACATACCAATGAAAGCCGAGAAAAGCACTATAGAAATAATCTTGATCGTGCGCGCATACCGTGTACCACTCCAGATTACCCATAAACGCCAGATCTAATTGGGGAACATGGTCATGAGAGTGGCCCTCCCTGCGGAAAATGCACAATGCTCCACTCACCTGCACCACCAAAGTCAGTACTCCTAGAATGAAGCTCATCGTAATGCACAAGAAATAAATGGGTATAGAGTGTAGGACATCTTGCTTGAATACCGCGGGGCCGCCCGGATAATCTTTGTTGTCGATATAACTGATCTGAGAAGCTCGAGTCAACAGCGCTAAGTATATCGTCGCTAGGATAGTGAGGATTGTGGCATGAACAAGAGAAAATATGATATGTTGGCGGAGGTGTGGTTTCTGGGACCTGGATTGATAGAGGGAGCATACACAGAGACAATAGAGTGAGAGTACGACTCCGTAGAAGAGACCAGGCAGAGTTGTAGAACCGACGAGATCGACTGAGTTCTCGAAGTCTTGTCGTACATCAAGTCGATTGGTCCCTCCTCGCACAGGAATCATTAGGACCAGTTTCGCAGGGAGACAGGCTGACGCCTAGCGAGGGGTAGGAGCGAAGACGGCCGCAGCCAATGCCGGGAGTATTTAATCTCCCTGGCTAAAGCGCGCAACATAAGCAGCCATTGTCCGAGATCGGGTGGCGGTGCAGCTGATTACCATCAAAGGCACTCTGCAGCCGAGAGAGACCAGGGTCTTCATATACAGTAATGAAGGCGGTTGGAATGATGGAGCTTGTCAGGAGTCGTCCTTCAGATTGTACATAAGTTGCAACAGAGACTCAAGATTTTGAAAGATCGGAAGAGGTGATTGTATGGTGATTGTATGTCAAGGTGGCGTTGATAAAGCTCAGTAGGCGCTCTGTATTTGACTGGAGTATTCTAGGAGTATGAGATCATCTAATGCTAGAGGCTATAATATATCCGAAGTAGGGGGCTATAGAGAGGCATACGCAGACGGTATCTACTCTCAAAACTCTCGAGAATATTTGTGACCTTCTCACAAGGAAAATTCTTGAGAGTGCCTTCCAGTCATTACGGCAATTTCTGCTGTCCATCAATGACGGTAAAACACCTCAAAAACGACTTGTTCTTGGATTATCACCTCGAAAGACTCTACTCCTTAGTTTTGAGGAGGACCTAGTGTATAATCAAGCATTTGGCTGCTTTGACATCGGGAATTGTGTTCATTTGATTTGCATAGCATAGCAGATTGTCCTAGCACGAGCGAAGGCAGCTCACGAAGTCCGAAGTCGTGAAACAGTTGCTTTAGAAAGCGAGCAATGCGAGTAGCTGCGCCAGCTTTCGGTCATGGTGCCGACACTACCGGCTCTAGGAATATGAATTCAGCTCAGTTCTTACAGAAGTCCGGTCCCAATCAAGTACCGGTTATTCGGCTCGTCGCGGATGACAATATGGATGCTAAGAAAATTGGGACTGAGGTCAACAAGAACATAAGAAAAGGCTATCTAATACAGATTCCTACTTAGTCGAGTTCAGCTTTTCTTGAAGGAAGTCCAGTTTGTTCCTCAGTTACTGAGGTGTGGAGAGAGAATAAGCGCACAGGCGACTCACATAACACAGCCACAAATAAGAAGCCCGAATTCTGCCAACTGCTTTGATCCCCGTCGTCAGTTAGATGATCGTGAGGCCATGAGGGTTGGTAATCGCCCTCTTTTGTCAGACGCATTTTGTTTCTCAGTCTTGCTTACAGACCACCAGCATCATTCCAACCGCTGTAGCTATACTACGCCTCTCTACTTCGTTCGGCGCCAGGCAACTCTGAATCTATAGTCGTTGATCCCAGTGATAATAAACACCTCAGCGGAGGGAGTGAAAGTTCTACTTGTTATTCGCCTTCGAGCTGCTCGGAACACGACCGTAATGGTACGGTTCACAATTATGCCCCTTCCCCCCTGACACTGGCTACTAGTTACAAGTGTCGACAATCCTTTACTGCCAAAAACTGAGTCATCGGTGAGACTCGGCTAGTTGCGGTGGTTTATGCCAACTACGTCGATTTTCAAACTGCTCGTGGAGACTTCCCTGTCCCTGCATGCTGGTTCAAAGGAGACAGGACTCTCATCTTTCGAGTATTTGATAAGCTTGAAGGGCCTTCTTGTACGTCCATGGGAATCTTCCTCTGCCATACGCTTGGCACTTCTAAACTTCATTTCATTGGCGCGACTCGAAGTTTGACATCTTTTATAGAGACTATTCAGATGCTCGCGAAATTTTTCATGATATCTCGCCAGAGAAAGGCCACTGGTGCAGCTACTCTCAACAAACAAGTTTCAAGAATCAGAGTCGGAAGTCCCTTGTTATATGTGTTCTATCGAGATTTATGCCGTAAATCGAGAAACATTTCGCCGAGAGACCAGATGACGATCAGACTGAGAACATAGAATTTTGGGTCAGTGAAAGGATATGTACAGATCTGGCTGATCAAAACCGATGAGGATCAATCAAGAGCTCTCGTTTTTAGAAATATTCGTAGAATTCCAGATTGGGACACCTAGAGTCGTGGAAGCATCAAGCACCGATAATTGGACGGCGTATGCGGATGTGAAGTATTGAGAGGGTTCCTCACTCACCGAATTTTCTGCTTCTTTTTAGCTTGATAGACGTGGTAAGCTACCTGATGGTGAGTCCCCAATCTCCGCTTAGCATTAGTCGTGCTCACGGTCAAGTGTTAAACCCAGGCCACTCGACTGATAATCAACGTCCACGAGCTGATTGTCGCATCAGAACTCGGAAAGAGCTTGCTTTCGAAACCAAGTCTGAGTCAGCCTTTGCAGTTTCACCATTCGGCAGCTCATTCTGAAGATGATCTCTCGGATTTGGCAGATAGCGATGAGAGTCAGGGTGAGGAGAGCCGAGTCCAAGACAGGGAATTCGGAAAGGTTTAAACAAGATCCCGAGCTGGTTGAGTTCAGATTTTTATTCGAGTTCGAATCATAGATGCTCTTCTGGAGACCACGTCTTTCCTATTTAGAGATGTCCATAAGACAGTTACGAGACTCGCGTGAGTAGGATGTTTGAGCCTTGAGGAGAGAACCTGGAACTGAGATTCGGCTCGATGAAGAGGTTGAGTTATTGAATCCCATAGGCGGCGCCAAACAAGGCGGCGGTCATGTGCCTCATTTACACGCGTCTACTTTTGGGCCTACCTGAATTCTCAGTTTTCCACTCACGACACGAAGGACTCACGCACAAACGCCTACTTCATCGAGAAGCAAAACTACCTGACCGCAGCTGATATCTGCTTCGTTGACCCTCGCTAGAGCTCTCCATGCTCCGGCGATGTCGAGTCAAGCGTTCGCAAAACTGGATGAGAGATAGGTGACGTTAGAGGCATGAAAGAAGGGCCTGAGATATCTGTGGAAGCTGAGGAAATGCTGGAAGCAGTTTTGAAGCTCGACTGAGTAGGAATTGTCTGGCCGACAGCGAAATGTAGGGAGAAGATAGCTCGTCTCAGCGTATGTTGATTTCTCTGATTAGCTTATGACTCTACTGACGCTCTCCCCAGCACTTCACTTCGCTATCACGATCTTCTCTTAAAAGAGTTCAAGAGACCTCGTTGCTCCTTAGACTCAACCTCCATAACATGTACCTTCGAGTGATACCTACTTGTAAGTCCATTATTCAGATTTGTTTTCGGACCCACAAGAATGACTTATCACCTTGTCAAGCCACTACGATCCCCATGGGTATGCAAACCACCCAAAAGCATTCCTCTGCCCCAGGCCAAATATCGTTAGTCCCTTGATCTAAGAAGAGGCCTCGTTTTCTCTCCCCTCCGTCCTCCTCCCTACGAGATTCTCGGCTACTTCTTTTCCTCAGGACCTGTACCCTCTTACATACCCCTTTTCTTCTGAAGACATTGCTCCAGA
The DNA here is from genome assembly GCA_027627405.1 of Leucocoprinus birnbaumii. NCBI lineage: Eukaryota > Fungi > Basidiomycota > Agaricomycetes > Agaricales > Agaricaceae > Leucocoprinus > Leucocoprinus birnbaumii. The sequence goes on along the minus strand of JANIEX010000508.1, from coordinate 1,608 downwards.
ATCCCCACTATCACGCCCTCGGTCTCCGACGATACACACTTTTACTAGAGTCCTTGTATGGTGTCGAGCAGTATCGGAACAATCCTCAAAAGCCTGAGTTCAAAGAACAAGAACTATATACCCCCCTTAGCTCTGCAAGGATGCCTTTGCTCATCATGTCCAGAACGGTGGAGAGGGCATGTCACTCGGCCCTTATCCCAAGAAGAATGCTCTACTGAGGAAGCTACACGCCGCGGAAGAAAGCTTGCTACACCACGATTATATCAAGGAGAGTGACAAATACGCTAAAGAGAGACGAGTTTCAGGTATAAAAGGCGCCCACCGCCGTACAGATGTCTATTTGAGATCCGGAGGAGGAAGACGATCAGTCTAAGCCTATGGCGCTAGTGGANAAGTACGCCAACCTGACCGGGGGCTTACTACGCCAACTCCGTCACCAGAGCCAGCGCTATCACCCATTTATTATCCATTGCCATAGATACCCTTTCATAAGGAACGCCCAGTGCTAGCGATATCATGGAGTCAAGAGAAGTTCCCAATGTTATCGTCAGCTTTTGGCGCTTCAGCGACTATGAAATATGTAACGAGTGTACGAGGCAAGAGTAAGATAATGTTCCGGCGGTATCTGGTTTGCTGTTTTCTTTTTCGGCAAGATTGCGGAACTGCAACTTATGGTTTCCTTCACGCCAGAGTCGCTTGAAGCCGACAAGGAGGCATTAGGAAGCTTAGTGGCTTTGATGCTGCTAATCTCAATCTTGAGGTCCGCTTTCCCAAGACTGCCCTACGCGCATTCCGTCGATTCTGCGGATATCCTGTTACCTGATGAAAAGGCGTTTATTGAGGGCTGGGTTGATTATTGTAAAAGTATGGCGGGAGATATGTATGCTTTGATCAATGGGAGTGTCGAAGTATGCTTGAACGACACTACAACATGTGTACTGAGCGCCAATAAAGTGTCGGTTTTTGCTTTTTCTCGCTGCGTTAACTAACGGGATTGGATTATTAGGCACTTGGGTTATATCACGTCGCTTCATCATGTAACTGAACTAGGGTATCAAGGAAGCAAAGAGTGCTAGTGGCGCGCTCACAAAGAATGAGAAAGCAGCTCGGCAGGTACAAGCTAAATATGGGACTCTGGAGAGACAAGAGCGATTGTCGGCAGTGCATCTGGAAGAAGAGCGTGATTGGAGATGAATATGGTACAATGGCAACAGCGCAGCAGTGGAGCAGCAAAGGTTGGTAGTCGGGGCGTCAAGGATAACGCACCAACAAGGATATTTATGTTACATTATGTTTTGACATTGTGTCGGTGCTCACGTTGTTCTCTTTCTCCGTCGTAGTAATATTATATATATATTCCTTTCTTATCATGCATATTACGATCCCATCGGTACAGGTCAATCTATCGTCCGTTCACACGACGCAGGCGGACTTCACATCTCTTCGCACACCTCTCCCATCTCTCACATCATAGAAAGATGACTTAGACAAAGTCTGAAGGCAATAAGTAAAGAACAACGTCAGGATTGAAGACACTAACCTCCGAGCCACCGTCGCAAAACTAGGAGAGCTTGAGACTAAGTTCTTTCAATGCTACATGGTTCCGAG
>JANIEX010000507.1:0-28637 GCA_027627405.1 Leucocoprinus birnbaumii | reverse complement strand
TGGTGTGTGTGACGGGGTGTGACGTGTGCTGGCTGCAGGCGGGAGAGTGCCTTATCTGGCATCAGAGAACCAGGTTGGAGGCCCGATCGGTTGTGCAGCTCGGGATGGTCGCGCGTTTAGTCAGGCGTGGTCGGTATGAAGAGTGACGCTTCGATTCGCCTGGCTTACGGCCTGGTCTGCAGATCTAGCGGCGCTGTTTGGAAATGGATGGCGCTCCCCGAGAGATAGAATCAACTCTCTCATTTCTCGCTCTCTCTTCCATACTAATCCACAACCGGTCGCAGCTCAAATACCAGCCTCCACGCCAGAGCCAGAGCACGGGTGTGCCATCGAGATCGATCCACCCCTCGCGTCCAGTACTAATACCCTCCAGTCCTCCTCAACAGCACACCGTTTCCCTCCCGACAGGCACCAGCCGCCGTCGATCGCTGCCGTGCCGAGCCAGCGTACGAGCGTATTTCCAATTCTTACAAATTAGTCCTCAATTTTTATCCGACCCAGATCCTAGTCTCTTCGTTAAATCGCCCCCTCCATGGCCACCCTCCAGCATCCACACTTCCCCTCGTCGGTCGCGTCCCTCTACTTTCACCAGCAGAATTCGGCCAAGAAGTCCATGGCGTCGCCTATAAGCCCCACATACTCGTCCTTTTCCGCCCCCTCGCCCTTTTCGTCGGCCTCCAGTGCTTCCTTTCCAAACGAGAACAGCCCCGTCTCAGAGTCGCACTTTGACCACATCCCCAGCCCGGTGGAGGCAGTAAATAGCAATGTTACTGTGTTTCCCGCCGGACCGGTTTCAGTTCAAATCTTCGCCCCACAGGGCGACATAGCCGCACCATACGCTTCCGATTTTGATTACGGTATGATGGCACTGGCTTCCGACCTCAAGAAACCGCAGGTGCGTGCGCTTTATTCCTTTCTCCCACCACTCTCCTCACCGTCCCCCGCCCAGGCCCTCCCCCGACAGCACCCAGTCTCGTTCCACAAGCACATGGATCCCGTGTACATTCCGCCGCCACTTCCACCGCACCGGCATAACCAGGCCACCTCCCCGTCAGCTGTACGTCTCATTCCCCGATATCATCCATTCTTCCCCCACCAACAGCACCGTTAGCCGCAGACGCCAGCCCATCACAACCTCCATACACAGCAATCACTTGCGCCGCCACCGGCCACTGCCAACGACGTCATGTTCGATGTTGACCTCGACGACTGGAGCGCATCGCAGGACGCCATGGGCACACACGCCCACCCAGGGTCAGCTATTTCATTCCATCCTGTCTCGCACTCTGCCCAGCCTTGTCTTTCTTCGTCGCCGTTATCAAACACAAAGTCTGACCTCTGTTCTATATTTAGTTCATCTTATCCCTCCGCGACCATGGACCAACCGACATTGCGGCCGAAACAAGAAGACCTTGTGTTCGAAGGGGGTATGAGTGCCTATTCGGCCGTCAACGTGCATCATTCTCCAGCTGAGAATCACGCCTTTGAGATCGCCAACTCGGTCGGGTCTCCCCCGCACAATGCCGACGCAGCAGCCGCCCTTTCTCAGGCACGCACTTCCTCTCGGCAATATCATCAACATCAGTCATCGACCCAAGCTTTCTTTCCTCCGTCTCAGCTGTCTCGTCTGGCATATGGCCAGCACCAGTTTGTGACTGTACACCCGGCCGAAATATCCCCTCTTGACTCTTGCCCTTCCAATTCACCGTTATCCGCGTTCACTGAAATGGCCTCTTCTGGAATCGGCGTAGCGAATTCTGAAGGTTGCGATCCAGGCGGCTTCATGTGCGCGACAGACGAGGATTTCAAGGGCCCAATTAGCCTCGAGCTTGGCGTCGGCATGTCTATGACCCAGGCCATGCACACGAACTGGAATGGCGAACGGAGACTCATCGACGGAGAACTGGGCGACGACGATGCTGAAGGGGAAGAAGTCGATCTTTCCGACGTCGAACAGCAGCCCTTTCCAACAAGCCTCCCGAATGGATCTCCGCTCCTACCCGCTACCATACGTGGCGAAGGCGAAGACGGAGAACCGACCAACGACACTGATGGGTCCAAGTTTAGCGAAGAAGACTCATCAACCGACTCGGATGACAGTGAGTTCATCCCCGGCTCAAGACAACGCCGACCACGCCGACCACAAGCCACTACTGTCTCATCTTCCTACCCATCCTATCATCCCGAAGGCCGTCGTCTTCGCACACGTTCAGGGACAAGGTACACCCCGTACCCTAATGATTTTCCATCGGACCATAATATGCCAGATTACCTGGATAGCCACTTGGACGAGGCTTTTGCTAGCATGCGCTCGAAACGGTTCAGCGCTCCTCTTGATGGCGACTTAGCCCTCAGTGCTGCGGACTATCTCAATTTCTCGACATTGTCGACTTCTTCTGGCGCCGCTTCTCGCCGCCGCCCGAGACCGTCAAACACCCTCCCGGTCCCGGTTCCTGTCCCGAATTTGACCAAGAAGTCTCGGGGTCGCCGGGTTCCCACAGTCTCGTCTTTGGAGGACCTCAGGAGTGCCTCTAGCGGCGCTGGTAAGAAGCGCCAGAGTGCTGGGAAAAGTGCTCGTATGTATTTGTGTGAGGTTGAGGGTTGTGGCAAGTGTTTTGCGAGGGGGGAGCATCTGAAGCGCCACGTCAGAAGCATTCATACTTACGAGAAACGTAAGCCACTATCTTTTTCTTCTTGAGATGTGCTGCCTTTTTCTGATCGTTCATTATAGCGCATAGGTGCCCGTATCCTGGCTGCGGCAAGGATTTTAGCAGGCATGATAATCTCGGCCAGCATATGAGGGTGCATAAAGACTATGTCCCTCCTACGAAGGTGTAATTTAGTCATCTTCGACCATCCCTTCCCTCTCCTACTCGCCTCTGGAACATGAAATGGATTTGACGATGCATGGATCGTGTGGAATGCTTCGTTATACCTTGTCCCCGATATCTCCAGGATGGAAGGTTGTTATCGTCCCGCTTCAGTATTGCCCCTTGGGAGCTTGAGGGACGATGACTTGTTGAAATGCCAAAACATCTCTCCACTTTTGTTTCTCGAAGTGCTTTCATTATGGACGTTTCTTTTAGCCAGTCTCACGAATTATGCAACGCTTGTTTTTTTTTGTTTACATTTTTTGACCCACCACGGACTTTCAGTGTTTGTTCCTCTGATCATTCATTACACATGATTCGTCTTACTTTATCTATTTTATTTTCTTCTGACATCCACTCTCCAGCCTCACCCATCTTTCGCTTGGCTGATCCATCCATCAATCCTCATTGCTGTTTTGTTTATTTGTCACCACCACCCCCATGTGTTCTTTTAGTGTTCTCATTCTACCTCGCTTCCGCGCATTTTTCCTGCCTCTGATCATCATCTTCCTGGCTTATTACACACTCTTCACGTTTGCTGTTTCTCAACAACCCCGGCATCCCCCCCCATCTGCTGCGGATGCCGTGTATGCTTTCTTCCTACGCCATTTCTTTTCAGGGACTTTAGGGTAACTTTTTTTTAGTGTCAAAAAATTCGTGATCGCAGTCTTCCTTCTTCTGGTCTCGTTGGGCTCTTCAGTCTTTTCCTTGGCAATTTAGATGACTCACTTACATGCAACACACATCCTTTTTTTACTCTCTGTCCTTATATACTCTATATTGTATGCATCCCCCTTTTTTTACATTACTTCGGTGATCTCTTAGTATCTAGTGTTGTTCCTTGTTTGAAAAACCCTCCCTCCGAGATGTTTGCTGCTGCTGTTGCTTGCTACGACCTAGGTAGTTCCCTTGCTCTGGGGTCTGGAGAGACTCAGTGACGAGGATCCGATTGTATTGACCATGTGCTCGTGTTCCTTTGACGCTTCTTTTTGGTGCTTCTTTTTTATAAATGACTCGAGTCTGTCCGCGCTCGATCGAAGCTAGGAATAGAGCGATTATTCTTCTTCCCACAATTTGATATTTTCTTGGTGATTGATGATGAGACGAATTTGGGGTGGGTGTTGGATTGAATTGGGGGAGGGCGCGAGTGAGCTGCGTGTGTCGTTATTGGCCAGGCGGACGCGAAGCTTCGGCGAGAGTGTATTAATATTGCTGTTCGAGGTTTGATGTGTTTGAGGATTATAATAAATTCATGGGTTATTAGTGTGTGTGTGTGCGTGGTATTTTTATACTTGTATTAATCTCAGTCATGCATGAGCTCATTAGCTTGTGATTCCGCGATTCTGCGAAGTCATTTGTGGGCGTGATAATCAGAGAGGTGTAGTACCATGTCGTGCACGTTGCAGTGATTTCAAAGATGCCACAGTGGAATTCGATCGTGAATAGCAGTACTAGCTTGATGATTTCCGCCAAGTCCGAAGTCCGAACTTTTGCGGGAGGCTGTGATAATCAGAGCGCCGTTGTAGTATCATATCGATATCGTGCATGTGCAGTGATTTCGGTGGTGGAATAGCAATTTATTCTGGAACCTTATCCGCCAGTTGATTTTGATTTGGTTTCATATTGGGGGGCAAGGGGTATTCCGCTCATGAAATGAAATGATGATTCGGATAGCTGGGTATCAATTCATGAATTCATAGTGACATAGAAATTCCGGTGCCATGCCCAAGGTCCAAGGTCCAACGACCACCACGAGGTAGACGACGGTGCTACGGACCATAGATGTTCTTCATATATATGTCATATATGTAAATGGCTTCGCTGAGTTTGAACCATAGCTCCGTAGAGTCGTGAACACCATGCATGCATGCCCGCAAATGATCTCGTGGTAAGGAGAAACGGTACAAGCATTCGATATATGCAAACGGCTTCGCTGAGTTTGAATCATCTTAGCTCCGTAGAATCATGAAATCCACGCATGCATGTATGCAAACGATCTCGTGGTAATGAGAACGGTATAACTTCATTCGAGGTCGGTCAGGCAGTCGTCGTATCATTTGCTACTGGAGTTGGCGAAAAAAGGACTTTGAGTGGCTTTTGTGTGCCGTGTAAATCCGCGTTTGGCATAAGAGAGAGCTTCGAGGAAGATCAGGTACATGCGCATTTGAAGTGATTTAATCAGAGAAGGTTGGCTTTTGGAAATGGATGCGCTTGGGTGGGTTTGAGCCCGGCTATGCGTCCAAGGGATCGATTTCCGAGGCCGGGGTGAACGCGAGGAGTTTTTGGTATGCTAGAGAGGATACGGTGAATCAATGGTTATTAGAGACTAAGTTTCGGATCGGATGGGAGAGTCAGCTGATAGTTTGATCTTTGTTGAAGGAGGGTGGATAAAATAAGAACGCTGGAAGATGAAGTTGGGATGTCGTTCCCTTCATCACACTAGTTACTTGGGGGTATTGCTATTATTTCTTGAGAAGCTGTTGGCTTGGGGAAAGCTGCTGTGATGCAGATGATACTGACAGGCCCAGCATCGCGTGATGAGGTGTCTTCTGGAGCACCCTTCTTAGAGCAGTTCAAGTCTGATGGAAGTGCTTCTCTTGCCTAGTATCAAGTTCCAGTACGTACGAGTTGAGAAGAAAAGTATGGCGGGTTCTGCACATGGCAATGTCCGAATAGCAACGTCTTGCGGAAGAGATTAACCATCGGACCAACCTTGATAGCGGCAAGAGAGGTCTAGGTTGTAACGTTAAACGCGATTGGGATAGCCAAGAGAAACGGTTGACGTATGGGTCAATGACGACTGGTTGATGGTCACTTCAACTTCAGAGTCAACCACAGGGAAGAACACCCATTTAGCAAGTCACATCACTGCTCGTGTAGTTCGGCCGCGTGAAACAGGAAACAGCACACCGTCGGAGGATCGAATCTATAGCGAAGAAAACGCTCATTAGTCCAGCGCCCAGGCTCATGTACGATCTCTAGTTTCACTGTTATCAACTATTCACCCTGCAAACATTCGACCTGTAAATCAGAGATATCTTTCTAGAATCCCTAAAGTTCGGAGCATGGCATGCTTTGTGACAATTCAAACCAAACACTCACTGGAAGGGAAAGCCTGGCCGACCAACTGGTTCATATCAGCCTGTAACCATGGATGATCGAAGCTCAAGCTTTCTCCTCGTTGAACGAGGATCTGAGCTCAAGTACGGAGGATCTGAGGAACAGTCACTAGTGGCGTGTTAGGTAGCTCTATGTCCATGCAAGCCAGTTCTCTGCTAATTTGAATGCAATGAGGTGCTGTGATGGTTGACTTTTCGTGACAAGCTGCCAACTCATTTTGAGAACCACGTTTCCAGATGTTGTAGGGAAAATGCTGGCGCTGTTACCTCGTCAGTGGTGCATTGTTTATGATGGGATCTAACCTCGAAGGCTATCGCCAGCTGGACGGCGGCGCTCATCCTGTCATCGCCCACTCTGAAAGCGACCAACTTTGGGGACCGGGTTGACGGGGCCCGTTAATTCATTGGTTGATACTGGCTTTACTAGTCCTTGTACTGCGTGCGCCACTATTCGGAGCGTGCAGAAAGCCGAAGTAAGTAGACTCCCTCCGCTTGAATCCGGGCGGGGCTTTTCAAAGATCCTCTCTGGGTTGTATCGGTTTATACCGAGGATGAAATATAGCTAGCCTCAATCGAGAGTCAAATACAGGATATGAGCAGGCGTAGGTTAATGATTTCGGAATGATCTGGTCGAGCAGAGTGGGGCCTTTCAAGCGCCGTGATAACATGATCAGACGCTGGTCCGACACGTTGTGAGCATCGCAAGGATTTGGGAGACACGACAAGAAGCAATTGTGGCCATATATAAGTATCAGTCCCCCCTTGGAGTAATGGCACCGAGGGTGGACCCAGAAGTTGAGGAACAATAAGTCCCGAGAGCACTGACGCGGATAATCTGCGCTCCAAGACGAAGAAAGCGGAAGCCATGTGGAGATCCAGATTGAATCGCGAGATCTTGAGTTCAGGGAATTCCGAATTAACGCGGGGCGCGTGGCTCTGCGTGGCTTTGTTTGTGGGGAAGTGCCAACGAATGAAATGCATAAATAAACAGTTTTATGTACAAACCTCTTCTGCTTGCCAGGTGCCTTCTCGACTCAGCACTGCCGACTATTTCGCTCTCTACACTGGCATTCGGGTGATCTTTTTGCAAATACACTTCATGTGCTCTAGTGGCTCAAGCGACGTTGACTGTTCGGAAGCGCTCCAGGCCAAGTGACGTCAATCTGCCAAACTTTGCTCATCACAGTAGTGCACCGGAGTCTGTCAGGCTACCACACATATTCGTTCGTTCGGAAGAAAGGCTTGCGCGGTACTCGGAGCTATGTGCAGATCAGCGAGTCAATCATCTCTCAAGGATCTCGGGTGTTAGTGAGTCGTTTGCGGCATTGCTTGAAGGAGGATAAAAGTTTGGAGTTGTTGCCACTATCACTTCGGGGAGACGACACGTTTCACCGAGCGTTGGAAAAAGGTCACCGTCATTGTGTCAGTTCCACTCTATTACAGAAATATGCAGGATGAGATTATGAGATCCGATAGCGAGGATGAATACAAAGCTAGTATAGCAAGCATACGCGGAAGAAGCCTTTGGCAAAAGACAGAGATAAACAAGAGGCAGGGGTATGGACTGACGGAGTAATGTCCTGTGAGTGGCGTGATGAACCTTTTTCTTTATGCGTCATCTGTCATAATGGCAAAGAACTCTTGTTCATTAATCTCTCCGTCTTGGTCAAGGTCGAATTCGTCAATCATGGCTTGTCTAAATTCTTGGTCAGAACTGAGGTTTTATCCGGAACGCAAGTACAACGTACAGCTCCTCGTCTTCTAACCGATCCCCGAACTGTTTGGCAACTCGCCGCAGGTTTCGAAGAGTGATCTTTCCTGTGTTGTCATCATCGAATAGTTGGAACGCTCGCTTGATCTCTTCCATTGGATCGCGAGCAAGTATTCTTTCAGTCACTATTTCAAGGGTCAGCTATGGTTCGCTGGACAAGATGGAGGGTAGCCGCAAGTCATGTGCATGCCAGAAGTCAACGAATAAAAATGAACGCACTAATCCTCTCGAATTCTGTATAGTCCATCATCCCTGGATATTCCTTTGCTTTCTCTGCCTCCCGCAACAGCTTCAGAACCTCAGCCTTCTTCAAGTCAAATCCAAGTGCTCGCATCGCGACTTTCAGTTCGTGGTAGTCGAGGAAACCGTCCTTGTCGCCATCGAATAGTTCGAACGCCTCCTTGATTTCCTGCTTCTGTTCCTCGCTGATTTCTGGCCGAGCGTGTGCCCTTCGTTTGGATTTCTGGATTGCTGATGAGGAATACATGGTTGGACGCGCTGGTAGGGGCCAAGAGGCGTTGTTGTAAATTGGGCACTTGTGACAGTGTCACGCTTCGCGTCTCACGTGTAATAGTGACGGCATCTACCATTCAGTTCGGTTTCTATTCTTGTCCCCATCATCAACTTGTGTTCAGTTCTTAGTCCACCCCTAACCAGCACACCGCCTCTTATCGAGCTGTGATCTTTCCTTCAAGTATATCTTCCCCTGCATCTGATCTTTCTTTAACCGCAAATGCCTCCTCAGAGATCCCATAATAAGGTGAATTTCATGGAATTCCCCCTGATTCATGAATTCCTAATCAAGTCTGCTTGCAACATGTAGATGAGCACCAAGGCTGTATCGGACTCGGACGGATCCGAGCTTGGAGATATGCTAGATGAAGACGAATCATGGTGGCAAGTGGTAGAAAACTCACCAGGTTTGTTACTATACTCTTTCTCTTAGGGTCGCACTAAAGTCGGGGCCCAGACATTCAGCGTCAATTAGATTCTCCTCAGAAAGTACAAGTGGCGCGCGAGCGGATGTACTATGATCAGTCTCCCACCAAATCTGCAAGCGGTTTTGTGGTGGGAAATTCTTCAAGAATGCAGCCGTCTTTAGCTGCACGCAGCGCAGGACGAGCGGAAGCAGAGTCCTCAATACCCAATCGTGAGCTTGCGGTATGACGGCCTTTAATTAACTGAGCGCTCATCTCTTAGCACCTATAGCGTCGTTTCCCCTCAGAGAGCATCGTGGTACAGTTCCCGTTACACCGACTAAACCTAAAGTACCATGGCAAGAGCCTCCATCGACGGGGACCAGGATGGCCTGGGGCTTCAATCAGTTGAATATGGACTCTCCCTCCAGTTCGTCGGCGCTTTCTTCTATGATGATCCTTATTGAGTTGCTTTGGCTCTAGAGCCAGACAAAGGGAAAGCCCTCCGTTCATTGCCAAGCGGTTCTTCCACAAAGGAACAAGTGAGTGCTCCTCTCAGGCACCAATGACACATTTCCTTAACCCTCGACTTAGCCAAGCCGGACGGTTTTGGTCGAACTCTCGAGCGACGAAGAGGATGAAGGTGATGCAAATATTTTTTGTTTGAGGTTTCCCCGAGCCAGCTAACATGAAACGACTCTTCAGTCACCGATAGTAAGAGTATTTCTGTCTCAACTCTTATCTCACGGTTCTCAACGAAAGTGTCAGTGCTGGCAGAAGAAGTCTCACCTGTGTCAACGCAGCCATCACCCCTTTTTCCTACTACGCGTTTGAGTCAAGAGTCTTGGACCTCGTTCGAGGATGTCAATTTAGCGCGTAAACGTCCGAGGTCAAGCGACTCAGACATTGAAGTCGAAGTTCAGCCTGCCAGACCAGGTCTCCTTGATCATGTTACGCCGATACTGCCAAAATCCAAGGCCCGTAAAGAGAATCGTGAAGATTCACCCACAAAGCTGGCAAGGACAATTTCGCTTCCAGATAACCCCCTCACTTTTCCCTATGCATATGACACGCCACCCTCAGTCGGTGAATTTTTTGGTGGAAAGCTCGAGACCGATCTTTCCCCAAATATTATCGCCCATTCCAAGCAGGCGCAAGAATTAATGGACAAGCTTCGTCTTGCATGGGGAGTTCAGTACGAATTAGCTCGTGGCGTCACTCTCCAGGAGTGGACTTGGGAGAACGTCTGTAGCGTCCTACGTGAAAAGCCGGCGGATTTGACAGGAGCTAATGCTGAAGCGGCATACAAAGTACGCGCTGTTATGCAGGACCGGCCTACTACCCGTAACGCCAACCAATTGCTCTGGTTTGTTTCCTTCCAGTGTTACGAGGATTTTTGCTGACGGTTAGTATAGGAAAGAATTGGATCGCGAGCAAGCAGCGATTCTGGAAAATAAGGGCAGAGGTCTGGGTTTGATGGGAGAATGGGATGGGCAGGAAAATTGGTATGGAGGTCGAATACAACAGATCGCCAAATTGTCCAAAGCTAAGGATGGGCGAGGCTATAGTATTCACCTTGAAGCCATGGAGAAGCGACGCTCGCATCGCTTTGCGCGCTTCTGTGGTTCGAGGAGGATTCTGCAGCTGCGCATTCCTGAGAAACTCATTTTCGATGAGTGTGCGCAACTCAAGGAGTTCTTCCAAAGGAAATTCATCCTCTGCGGACGCGTCTTCGTCCCCTTCTATGCCAAGGATCATAGGCTATACATGGTGGAGATCAACGAAGATTGGGAGCGTCAACCTCAGCAAGAGTCTGGGGATCTGTATAGGAAATCCTATACAGACTTCGTTAATTGGCATAACCCGCCTGCTTATAATTTCAAACAGGTATGTTCCTTGTCTTATCCGTAGTCTATCTGTCTGATTTCCATAGGCCTTGAGCAAATATGTCACGCGATTTGCTCTTGGGTTATCTACTACCGTCCCGGTTCTGGAGTTCGACGAGAGAAATATGTTCCTTATCGACGATATCTGTGAGACTCTCTATTTTTCCCCCGAGAATAGTCAGTTTATCTTCATTGACAGACGGCAATGAATACAAGGGCGGCAGCCCCTCTGCGGAAGAAACAATGACCGACGGGTGCGGGTTGATCAATCAAACCGCCCTCATTGCTATCAATGCTCAGCTGAATAAGCAAATTTTGCCAGTTGCACTCCAAGGTCGCATCGCAGGAGCAAAAGGACTCTGGCTTCTTCACCCCACAGATGAGAGCTTGGAACCTAAGATTTGGGTCCGCGCATCTCAAAATAAGATTAAACTCCCCCATCTTGAGAGATCTCATCGTATCTTTGAACTAGTAGCACCTTCCCACCCCTCCAGCACCGTCTCTATCTCTCAGCAAAGCATTGTCAACCTATCTTTCAACGGTGTCCCTGATGAGGTGCTTCTATCCTGCGTTGAGAAAGGTCTAACAGAGGAGATTGAGCCTCTCCTGAAATGGAATCATCCACATGCAAGCTTGCATTTGTGGAGTGCAATCAATAAAAGTGGGGCCGTTTCGAGGTCTAGGCTTTCACGAGCAACGGCTGGTATCAGTCGGGCTCTAGGTTTAACCAGACGTGTGTGGAAGGAAGATGACGACGAGGAAGAGGTCGTTGATTTCGATGAGGAGAAAAGTGCGGACACCGGAAGGAATGAGTACAGTGGTGGTAAGTGTGTCTTTTTATCCCGAACGATCTTTTACTCATCGCTGTCGACTTTCAGCACCCTTGGGCCTTCACGAGGCGGCACTCGAGCTTGTACAGGCAGGGTTCCTTCCGTCGGCATTCAAGCCTCTTCGTGACAAAATCGAGAACATTGTGGCTACAGCCATCAAGAGTTATGTCGAGAATTTCCGTATTCACTTACCAGAGTCGCTTGAAGGCTTCGTGGTCCCTGGTATGCAGTTTTTTAGATTTCAGTACAGTATTTTGATTCATAGCACCTATAGACCCTCTTGGTATTTTGGAAGAAGGCGAGATATACTATCGCTCCTCTCAGCCTCTCATCGATCCTCGAACGCAGAGGGACTTCCACGTCTTGACGGGCGACGTTATTGTATGTCGAGGGATTAATTCTTTGATGAGCGCGCCACTGATTGCTCCTCATAGCTCGGAAGGTGAACACTACAGATATATCGATATGTGGCGCCGTTGCTCAATGATCGTAGATATCCGATTCGTCTCGCTTCTGATCTCCAGAAAGTCACCGCTGTGGACAAATCAGATTTGTTCCCTTGGCCCGATGTTATTATCGCTTCTACTAAAGGACCTCGTAGTCTCGCAAGTTTACTGAGTGGCGGTGGTACGTGCCTAAACTTGACTATCGGCTATAGCTATCGTTGAACATTCACGGCGACTAGATATGGATGGAGGTAAGCTCTGATTTTACCCGCTGCCTGCTAGCGCTCATCAATTCCGATAGACGAACTCTTTATACTTCGAGAAGTTGAGCTTGTCAGGCCGTTCGAGAACAAACCGTTCGTTCCACCTCCACACGGGCTTCTTGAAGATAATTTCCAAAAACACGTTGAGACCGTCAAGCAGTTCTGCGAACGTGTCATCGAGTCCGTTCCCTCTCAAGGTCGTCATGTCGAACTCCAGAAAGCGCTGTTGCTCAGTCTGAGCGGTGATCGCAAGGGTCTCTATTCAAAATTCCACGACAACGCCATCGAGAAATATGGCTACAACTCTCCCGAGGCCATAAGGCTGGCTTATATGTATGTTTGTGACTACTCTCACATTCACATTTCCTAATTCCATCCCTTCAGGTTCAATACTCTCCTGGATGCCAGTAAATCTGGCTTGATCCTTGCGGAAGGTATTTTTGAGCAAGACCAAAAGAAGTATGGTAGCAAGTTCAAAGACAAGGACGACGAGGCATTTGTGGGACCCACTACGCAGAAGAAAGTTGCTCCCCCAACTACCAATCTCTCGAGCAACTTCTACATCCTCACGAAACTACAAGACAGAGCCGTAAAGACCGGGGAGGGGCTCAAAAAGGCGATTGTTCAGGAGGTACAAAATCCGGGAAAATGTGATCCTCAACTCGCCAAGCCATACGAAACGGCTACAAATTTCGCTCACGACATATACAGAAAGACCGGAATTAAGCACTATGAGGAGGACATGAGTAAGATTCGTGAACACGTTCGTAAGGCTTACGACGAGTGGACAAAAGCTTCTGCAGCTTCTGCAGAATCTAGGGCCGAAAAGGGGAGGAAGAAGAAAGGGTCTCCAAAGAGCGATGATGGAAAATTCAAACGGGTAGCGATGATATATGCAGAGGAGATTGAAGACATCAACGTGATTGCAAATGTGGAAGAAATCAAGGCATCATTTGCACATGCTGAATGGCCCGCGTCAGGGTTTTCTGTTAATGTCGCCTTTAGACAGCTCTGTGAGATCAAGGCAAAGGCGTCGAAGGGGGGTTTGGTGCCCTGTATCCCGGAGATTGACGAGATGAAGACCATTCCGGCTTCGTGCATCAGGGCTGTGGAGAGGAGCTATGCTGACTGAGGCATTGTATGCCTGAAAGTGTCTATCTTCTCTGGTTCGTGCACATTTCTTCTCGACCTAGCAGCTATCGAACGTTCGACTGGTGATTACCCCGTGTTTTCTTTCTTGATTCTGCATTTACTTTCTTGATTTATGTTTTGGAATGTAATCGTTTTCGTACTGAATTTCGGCTTCATATTTTGCATGCTACCTGCTCTGTCTTCGATACTTGCTTGATTCTGTACATCTATATCTGTCTTGTGTACTTTACGAAGTCCTGCTGCCTTGAATTGATTTCAAGTTCTACTTGGCACGATTTATCACGAGTGCCAAAAGTGCCTGTTTGGCTTTGCCCAACACATCGAAATGGGTGAACGTGGATTGCGTAGAGCCTCATGCTACGTATACTATACCCTGTAAGGTTCATGTTCCGATAGACTGGGAATGTAGATCCACTGCCTCGAGGCTCGGAGGTAATAAGCGTTAGCGGATAGATCTGCCGTGGGAATTTTGTGGTATAGGCGCCAAAAATCTGTGAACATTTAGACTGGGTTTCCTGACATCACTACCTTTCTTGTCTCCACGACCTTTAGATTTTGGGGCTGTAACATCCTCTGTCGCCCCAGATGGAAGCAGCTCATATCAGCGACGATGGTTCTTTCTCTACTCCAGAATTCACCGACGATCCGACTACCGAAATCTCGGGGGTCTCGACGCCGGTAACATTCTCTGCAGACGGCTCGCCGCAATTATTGGAGCAACCGCTACCACAGGAGACTGCAACGTTAACTCAGAAGAAGAAAAAGAAGAAAAAGTCCAAGAAGTCTGCCAAAGTCAAGGAGACTCCTGGTGCTGGCCCAGCAAAGACGCGATCGCAAACGAGCGAAGGGGAATCTGAAGATCGCCCACAAGTACTGTGTATTAGCAGGAACAAGCATTGGCGCTACATTAGCTCTTACCATGTTCGTGTGATTCATCCGAGTCACTATTGCAGGTCGCTCAATCTCTCTTAGGGACCCTGGCTATCACTCCCTATTGAACTTCTGGACTCTCTTTTTCAGCTCAACGTTGATCCTAACATGTATTCCGCCCCTTCCACACCTCTATACTCTCTCAATACGTCTCCCATCAGTCCCACACCCAGGCTTCGCGGTCTGCCCAGCCTCGAAGACCAATCTCCTCCAGAATCTCCCCGTGCAGTTATTTCTACGGCTGCCTTTTCTCCGACAACCGGAAAACCGGTACCCCCTCCAATCGATCCGGGAGTCATGCGCTCAGTCACACGAATACGAAGGCTTATAGACGAGGCAACAGACTTGGCTGTTCGCGCGTCGTCGGGCTTATCTGCTGTGGAATTAGGCTCCATGCGGAATGCGTCTTCCTATAATGGAACATCGTGGGCTGCAGCCCAGTCCCTAGGGTTAAATCCCCTGGGCGTCAACGGCGGTGGGGGGAGAAACCCTGGCATGTCAGCAAACCGGGTGCATAGACTACGTGCGATCGCAGTCCAAAAGCTGGCTTCAGCGTATAAAATGGACGAAATTGCGTCTAGCGTGATGGTTATGCAAGGAGGCAGTGTGTTCGACGATATTGCCGAACGAGTGCTTAAGCACGGTGAGTTGGAACAGCTCATACTATGAATTAGCCCTGACAAACCACTACAGACCCACTGGACCCGGACGCGAAATACGTACACTTCTTTCATGAGAAGATACCTTCGAGGTAATAAATCATATAAACAATTCGCTATATCACATGTTAATCATCATTACAAGTCACAGACAATTAGCCCAGTCGACACCCACAACGACTTTAGACGAACTGATATCCTCATTTCCACATCAACTCGAATACTACCGAACGCGAGGCGTAGTGCATTCTTTCCGCGAGGATTTCCCCTTGGCAATCAGAGATTTCACACACGCTCTTAAAGAAGCTCGTGTACGGCGGAAAAACAACAAGAACCACCACTCAGACTCGCGGAACTCAAAAACAAAAGAAGCGCAAGGGTACGGGTAATGGCCATGCACATACCACTGGACAAGCGCCCTCAGAGGGAACTGCAGTTCCTGAAGGGATGGTCGAAGGTCCCGATGGCGACCTACTTCCACTACATCCTTCCATGCAGCCAGATGCTCCTGAACCCATCGAAACTCAGCTACTTTTTCTTCGTGGATCTGCCTACTTGCAACAAGCTGTCCACATGATTGAGAGCGTAATCATTGAGCTCGAGGGAGTAAAGAAGCCTGCAGGATTTGATGGGCCCGACCTTCGCCTGTGCTGCCTACCCAACAGTCGATTCGGCGGTGTCGAAATTGGCAATCCAGAGGGACCGTTAGGGAGCCGCAATGGTGTCAAATTAAAGGCGTACCGCGAACTTCTCGCGGCCGTACCTTTTCGAGATCAGATCCACAGTCTCTTGAAAAAGAGCATTCGCGATCACGAGAAATTTCTCTCTCACTTCAATGGTGGAGAAACCATTGCTCCTCCACACGATGGCGATATCGCATATCAAGTCGAATTCGCATTCACCCTCTCCGAGTCCATTCGTCCAGGCAACCATAATAATCCACCACCATCTAATATGCCCGAATTACCTCCAGCATTAACGACGTACCACCCTCTCCTCATCGAGTCCCATTTCAGTGTACTGATATGCTACTTCATGCTCGCCAACTTCGACCAACTCATCCACCAGTTCGCGAGAACCGCTGTACTCGTAGATGGAGTAGAGGGCTATCCCATATTCCTTCCACCGCGCTCGATGGGTCAAGCTGAATTCATCGAAGTCCTGGAACGACTAGCAGCAGGCTGGAAAAACGGTTGTCAACCCCACTCTCTATCTGGCAACCACAGAGGAAAAGCGAGGCTGACTGCTGGTGCGATAGAGCTTCCTAAACTGATCACTCCATCCATTTCCACCTCTTCAATCACTTCTACTACCTCGACACTCTCCACCATCTCAGCCGTATCCCAAATACCCACTCTACCTCCTCCACCCAGCACCACCTCGACTTCAATCCTGGCCAACGCGATAGCAGGGCTTGATCTGAGCTCTCTTCCAGCATCGGGCAACTCATCTTCTCGTGCTCTTGGAAGTTCGACGCCTGCCGCTACAGGATATATCACAGGGGCCAGTTCGAGTACAAACTCGCCATATATTGGTGCCACTGCTGAACCTCCTTTTGGGCCGACATCATCATCATCCGGATTTCTTCACCCTGACTTCAGTGCATCTGATAGCTACGCACCATCGACTTCTTCGGCTCCATTGTCTCGAAAGAGCAGCAGTCTTGCCATTGGAACATCTCGCACACCTTCTCCATCTCCGCCCCAAACTCAGGAGTCAACCCAGGACAAGGGAAAGAGCGCCGACAGCGGTGATCATGATTGTTTCCGAGCTGACGCGAGCCATGCCCTCGATTGCGCTAGGATTTTACTGGCTCCTGTTGTTAAGCGTCAGAAGGAACGGGCAGAGGCTGCTGCTGCCGAGAAAGTCAAGGGTATCAAAAAGCAGAAATCAATGCCTATCAACATTCCATTGCATGGACCTCGCGTTGAAGTTATTTTAGCTTGGCTCGGTGCCGTTCATTTGCCTGAGCTGGATGCAGTTTAAAATGGGACTTAACACCGCTTTTCGCGGTTTTGTGAATTATGTGGGATTCGGTGTTTTTGTTTACGCTTTGATGTACGAGCCTTGTAATGACATACGACTGGAACGTTCCAAACTCTCGAGTTTTACTGTCGAGATACAGAGAATGTTCCTCAGTTCAAGATTATATATATCTAGGACGCCCAGGTAGTAAAGAATGTGGTGGAAACGCTATCCGACAGTGTAAAGTATCATTAAAGTCCAGTATGCAACGTCCGTAAAGATAATGGTCCAGGAATATCCCAAGAGATGAGACAGATTTTCCGTGGTGGAATATTTTAGAACCGGTGAATGACGCCAAGAGCGCCAAGAACGGCACCGACAAGACCGACAGCAAAGGCGTTCCAGACACCAGGGGAGAATCGGGGCAAATCACCGTTGAAGGGAACGTAGGTGGCAGTGGGGGACGTGGAACCATCGAATGAACCACCCGTTCCGCCGCCAGTAAGGTTGGCACCGTTCGGCTGAGGAATTTGATTAGCAAACTCGACATTTCGAGAACTAGACAACCTACCCCAATAGGACGTGAGTTGTCAACGAAAGAGCAGGTGTCTGATGTACAGATACATTGTCCCTTGATCGGGTCCCAGAAAGGAGTCGAGCAGTTGTTAGGGACTAGTGATTTTGACTGAGCATAGAGTAATATAATCCCAGATTAGTGTCAACTCACGGCGGAAACGAGCGCTTTGGCCATCAGGAACCTGTTGAGGAGGATTTGGGTTGTCGGGTGAAGGTTGAATCTCAGGGCACCCGTACTAAAATATGCGTTAGTTGCGCAGTTAAAGATTGGTATATATATAAAATGCGTACACAGGTGTAGAAGGGGAAGTCGGAGAAAGCACAATGCGAAAGCAAGCCATTCTCGTTCTGGGGAATACCGTTGCAGATCTGTGTGCTAGGATCGACTTGAGGAGACGAGCACTTAAGCGGCGCAAATTGGTCCAGCTGAGAAACCGGAACGGGATTCCTGACCCAGGCGAGAAGTTGCTCATTGGAGACGATCCAGACTGAAGAGAAATCAGTTCAGTCCATCGGCCTAAATCATGGATAGCGCACCATCTTGTTGCGTTTGAGCCCAGTCGAGGAAAGAGTTGATCATGTTGATTGTCGAGTTACTGACGTCAACACCGGGGTATGTTGTCTAAGGGTTACATGTAAGCTCAAGGGCAGAAAGAAAATAGGCGGAAACCGTTTTACCGAAAGATGGATAGGGTGGGTGTAAAGACCAATGGGTTGCCTGTTGCCGTTGTAATGAGCGGTGAATGTGCTCTTCATATACTCGAATGTGGCGGTATCGTTAGGTGCAGTTTCACCATTAGCATTATCACTTGGATCCTGATTAGACAAGGGATGCGTCAAATATTATCATAGACTTACAGCCAAGGGTCCATGAGATGAGGTCCGTTAACACCAAGATTGTCGAAGAAAGCATACATGGGAATCTCCCAGAAACCGGGTAACTTGAGTTGACCCTTGCATGTATCTACGACGTCCAAGCAATCGTTCGCCATTCCATAATCGAGGGTATACGGCCAGTAAGCATCGGTACCGGGGTCAGTGACAGGAATAGAAGCAGCAGCACTTGAATCGTAGGTGAACTTGGCATCGTAAAGGAGCTTCAGCGTTTCAGCGGAGTAGTTGAGGAAAGGAGCACGGAAACCCTGGAGGGAGCTCATGGGAATACCGGCCAAGGCATTCAGAGCAATAAGGTTGCCGTTGATTTCGTCCGCAGGAGGCGAACCGACGTGGGTCATCCTGTGAGACGGTCAGCTAAAGGCAGCATACACGGGTGCCAGAAATACATACGTATGATCGGCGATTTCATTTCCGGCAACATACCAGTCTACGAGATGTAAATTAGATCAGGAGTCAAAAATAAAAGGATATAGCGGGAACACGTACCCGTCACGAGGGTGTAGTTGGTATAGTTGAGGGATGTGAAATAAGTCATCTTGGGCGCGCAACCGTTGGGATTTTTCCGGTGTGCCAAAAACTGGTTGACAGCGTCGAGAGTGTATGACTGAACAGCGTCATCGGCGGTGAATACGACAAACATGGGTACTTCAGACTAGATATATGCGCGTAAATTTCAATTTCCCTGGTCATCGGAGCGCATATACTCACTGGTTGCAGTCCTCCAGGTGGGCTCGTGCTCGCGCAATTACAGTTTGGCAGTTTGCACTGTGAGGCATCGCACGAGTATCCAGCAGCGGCGGAACTTGAAGTAGGCCCAGAGATGCCTCCATCTTGAGCCATGACGAGGAGTGGGGCCAGCGAGGCGGCCAGAAGAGACGTGAGCAACATTTTTCTCCTGGAGATGAGCAGTCGAAGATATTGACTGTTGGGGGGAATTAGAGATCCTGGCCGGAGCAGGAGAGGTATAGGGCGTCCTCGGCGACGAAGAGAGTGGAGACTGTTGTGGGAAGAAAGAAAGGACAGTCAATGTGGCTGACTTGAAAAGAGCGGAAGGATTTGGACTGAGACCAGGCGTGGACAGCCCTGCAACTGTCAGGTTGGCTTACTAAGCGGCCTAATTATACTTTTGCGCCAATAATAGTCGCGATGCATGCGATGAACGGCGATATACCGCCGCAACCTGACATATGACACGGCTTGGATGCAGCGTACCCGCTGGCCTTGTCACCTTCCAGTCGTGGTGTGATCGAGTGATATCACAAGTACCACAACGAGGCACACCCTGAGAAGGTAACCTGCTCTCAGACTGACATTTCCTGTTCATCTACAGCGTTCTTCTCATCGCGACAAGCACCAAGAAACGCAGCTGATATTTGAGATCAGATCGGTTTCGCGAAGAGAAGCATATGGAATGATCACGAAGAGAACTACTCCGCACAATGTAAAATGTACTTCGGCGAAGATCCTCCATTTAGACAAGTCAGTGGCTTCGAAGCCACGACATAGAGTAAAAGGTATCGTCTGTCGGACATAGAGCACAATAGCTACGACAAAGGCACTAAAGCGTTCCAGGTATCAAGCATGTATTTTCGGATATCATCACGCCCACCCTTGGAGACCGACATCGGGGTGGCGCTAGGATTCACCAACGGCGTGCATTCTTTGAGGCTGAAGATGCCCCCGTTGGATTAGGCGGCCGCTGAGGGCCCACCTTGGGCAGAGGTCTCTGGAAGGAACTTGTATCACCACGAAAAGGCGGACCTCGTTCCGACCTGAGGTCACTGCTGGTAATCCCACCGGACTGCACCAGCCGTTTCACCCGTTCTCGGTATTCAATGAACTGAAGAATAGCTCAGATGAGTTGCAATCATGTACAGATGCATCAAACGTGATCTAACCTTAGAATCAACTGATACAAACGTCTGCAGAATGTTTTGAGTTGGCTCCATTACGTCTTCAATCCTCTGGTGAACTTGCGAGAAAGATCTTTTGATCTCGTCGAATTTCCTTGCTGTTAGTGTTGTGGTGATATTACGCCCTAACGAGCTACCATCAGATGTTTTGAGCTCGAAACCAAGCGTAACGCGTTACCTGGCGTACATGGACCTTCCATCACCAAAGTATCAGCCCACTCTTCATTCATCCAATTTACGGTATTCTTTGCGACTAAACACCTATCCTCCACGGCAATGTAATATTTCCTATAAGGCAATTCCCGCGAATAATACTTAAGGAAACCCGAGAGGATAGTTCCCAAGGACCTATTCTCAATAGGGTTTGCAAGATATTCCTTTGGTAGCCCCTGAGGATTAACCTTCAGACAAAACGTCAGCATTTGCCTGAAGTCCCAACGACCAACCACAACACACCTGGAGATAGAACACACACATACAAAGCACCGCAAAACTGCTTATCCCCGACTTTGCTGCATCATTCAAATCACGTTGAGCCAATGCGCTCTTCACTACAAACACAAGTGGTCGAAGGGCCGGCAATTCCTTGAGCTGCTTTTTCACAAACTCCCCCGTTAGAGTTCCTTCGAGATTATTGATCCCAACGTCAAACTTCAGTGATCCTAACGACAATCATCGAGTCAATTTCTGTAATCTCGAACCCTCGGGAAAGCCTCACCGAAATCATCAGTAGTCAAGATCGAGATAATCGGAACACGAGCTCCAAGTATAACAATCACCGACTTGCACCATTCCTCTTCTCTCAACGACCAAGAAAGCTGCCTCAACATCTCCTTCTTATGCACATTCTCCTGAACACTAATCACCAAATCAACATCACTTCAACCACACACCCCACTGGCATCAGCCTGAGACTGAACAACGAAATCAAAGATGCCAACATACCTTCCAGGTAACCTCAACCCAGTATCCGTACTCCCAAACACCAGAACCTCACAACGCATGCCACCCATCGATTTGCGCAGTGCAGCACTAACAACTCCTGTTACATGCGCCACGAGTGCCCGCTCTTCTGCCGTTTCGCTCAAATACGAAACACACCCAAGTATTTCATCATGAAGCCTGGGAACCACATGGTGCTCATTAACCAACAACACGTTTAACTGAACGGAGCATACACTGGTACAGACCTCTCTCCAGCAGTGTTGTACTCCACATCGTCCAGAGACTTCGACCAAGGCGTGTATCTCTTCTCGATGACTGAATCAGGAGAAGACTCCTTCACAGGTTTGGGTGGCACATGTTGTGCTGCGTATGACTTTGTAGCGCCAGTGGATGATTTCTTTGTCGCGTGACGCCGAGTCATAAGTTGTGGCTTATACTGAGTGAGATTGATTTTTCCGAGCTATAGAGCACTCAAGAGTCAAGTATCGAAGTCGAGTCTCAGTAGCGGGAAAGCGTTCAAGTCATTGTGACTCTATGATTACAGAGTACCCCTAGGTACGACTTTGATGGCTTTCATAGTTGCCTTATTCGGATTTACAGGCGCCCACAAACGTCTAGGCTGCCCTTAAATTGCTTCACTCGTCCACAAAGTTGATCCTGTACCTCAGCTTCCACCTCAAACCAGGATACAGAGACGATCCAAACGCAAGACTGCATCACTTCTGAAATGCCGTTCAATCTCGTACTGGAGAAATATAATAGTACTACAAGTAAGTTTGATACGTCACCAAAAGAAAATACTGTGCTGCGTAGAGACGACGCTAGTGACGTTCCAACATCAACCTAGTGCAGAAGTTGAAACCTCCAATTCTATGGTCATCCTTAATCACCTGTGGTGGAGGGAACCCTTCATCAGTACGGCTGACCTTCTTGGGGAAGAGATACTGGTGCGGGTCTGTGGCATTGTAACGAGGCCATTGCACGGCATTCTCCTCAACATTCGGGTCGAGGTATTTCGCAAATTTTGCAACATATTCCAAGAAGGGATATTGTTTAGAGGCCGTGTTGACGTCGGACCCGTGCCACTGTGGTTGAGAAGTTTAGGGGAGAATCCTGTGCACCGTGATCAATAAGACGCACAGATCCCAAAAGTTCCCATTCTTTCCATCGCGTAGATACTAGCAGTACACAATGAGAGATGTTATGACTAATGAAGGAGTAAAAAGGCTCACGATAAACCCAAACGTTTGTCTGATTGCTGATTTGCGAGGCAAAATATCTTCGAGGGGCTTGGAAAACCATGTCGCCTTGCCAGGCAGCAATGCGTTTATATTGAGTGTTGTTCTTCCAAGTATTAGTGACGGGAGTGTCGAAAGGTGAGCCGGCTATGCCTCCATCATCTGGATACCATTTGTTGAACTCTGCCTCGTCCTTGTCGGATAGAGTTGGAATCGCGTAAGTCTTGATCCACTTGATCGTGTCTTCCGGGGTACTGAAAGCAGATGATATGAATTTTGTGGCTGGAACTCTGCCAAGGACGTGCCAGGGACGTACAGGACATCGCCCGTAATGGGGAGGGTGAAAATGGTACCCTCATCGTCCATGTTGCCTGACGTCCGTTTAAATCGTTGGGATAGCTCATGTTCCATTTTTAACTCACCAGTAACGATAGGAATGCGAGCAAACTTCCCTTGGTTGACCAATTCAAACGGATTGGCGGAGAAGAGTTTTTCATCTAGCCATGGATGCCACTCGATGGACGAGGACTATCATGACCCCCTCAGCGGATTCCACCGAGTGACAAGTCAAATGCTCTACCTGCATTGAAAAAAAGCCATTCGTGGCATCAACGGCTGTCTGTAACTTCTCAAGCGGAAGGGATCGAAGACATCTCAATTTTTCAGTGTCGTCTCCCTGTTTGCAGTCAACGGCGTTAGCCAGGGCTTCGAATTGCAGCTGAATCAAGATTAGTATGCAAGTTGATCCGAAAAGTGATGGTGCTATCCAACCTGTCCCTTCTCCGAGTCAACCGGTCCAAACGGTACAACGGGGCCAGACTGAGCAAACACGCCCTGGAATAAGCCGCCTGTGTCGCCATCGTTGACAATCATGTGCATAGAGCCGGAAGAGCCGCCTGCAGATTCACCCCATCTGTTCGGTAGAGGAGTGTGTCAGTGCCTCAGCATGCATAGCAATCAAATGTCTAATTCATTCGCACAAGATAACTCTTCCTGGATCTCCTCCAAAACTTGCAATATTTCTCTGGACCCAATGGAGTGCTTCTCTCTCTGCGGGCGGAGCGAATGAGCACCAAGGTGTGATGAACAAGGTTAGACTCACGATCCCATATTCCAATGTTGGCAATACCAGCGTCTTTGACCGCTTTACCGGCAAGGAATCCATACGCTGGCATTCAAGAAACAGAGCCTCTCATTGATCTTGAGAACCTAAAGGCCTTCGAAGGAACATACCAGAGACCCTAAGGAGGTAACATGCATCAGTCGTCCGTAGGTATGGGGTCCAATCGAAACATACCTGTAGTTAAAGGATACGAGCATAACATCTTCATTCTTTTCAATGGATTTCTCGACTAAGGCTTTTCCCATGTTCTGCCACCTAATTATACTCGGTCATTCAACGAAGGAGATATCACATCACAGGACCTACGTTGAAGAACCGCCAGCCATAAAGCCGCCTATGGTAGTATGGCAAGAAGGTCAGCATTGTATAAATCATCGTCAAACTTTTTGGATCACCTCCATAGATCCACTGGACAGAGAATTCATGAGCTGTTCTCCGAATCATTCAGTCGATTTGCACGGAGACTTACAACGACGACCGGTAGTTTAGAGTCTAATTCAGCCGAAGCGGGTCTAATGACGTTGATCGAGAGGCCTGTGACGGCATCAGTATTGACCATTGGAGATTAAGGAGGAGGTAAAAACAATCTTCGCTTTGTTCAGTGAAAACCGGAGGGAATGTCAAATTCAAGTGTTTTAGAATGTCCTTCATAGTTGGAGTGGCAGTATGCATCAGGTCCTGTTGGATACATGCAGGTCCATATTCCGATGCATCGATAACGCCAGTGTAAGCCTTAATTGATTCAGGTAAAGCAAACCGAGGGGCGTTTGCGAATGGGATACCGAGAAAAGACTGAGTAGGGCTACCATAGTTGTTGATACCATTGACGGTAGCAGTGCCCAAAGATACAGTCGGCGTCGTTCCTTCTTCAAAGAGAGCATATAGGATGTTTGGGGCATAAGAGAGCAGCTGAATGGGACTGAACATGGTTCCCGCTGTAGCATGCTAGAGAAAGAGGGGAAGTGTTTATATGCGAGGAGCCCAGTCAAGCAAGATGTCAAAGTGGAGAGTCCGCGCGCTGAGTGGCGCAAAGCATGAATCACGAAGAGGAGCTAGGCTGTTTAGATCGATGAGTTGAAGCACTGTGGAAAGTCTCGCTGACTTCGCGTGTAATCGCACCCGATAGCCATCATTGATCATCCCCTACTGCCAAGTTCGGGATCACTGATCTTCTAAGCCCTCGCCATGTTCTCCATTCTTCCTGGCGGATACACTATTCCTTTCTCAACAAACCATTCGGTAAACTGGTCTCATTCACAGATCATTCAAACTAAGTTTTATGATATAGCGGGTAAACACTGAAAATAGCCCATTGCAATTCACGTACAGGATCGGAACATACTGTTTGCATTAGAAGGATCACAGCCGTAGGCATCTTCTTCTTGGGTGGCGTACATGTACTAAGCTTCCGGCGAGTTCCTTTGGAAGGTTCATTTGCATTGCGCTGGCAGGCGAACCGCCCTATTCCCGTTTCCAGTCCGATATTGTGAAAGATCGTTGTGGTCACCTGTCTAGTTGAAGTTGGTAACCTTAGAGGGGACGAGAGGCCGGGTGATGCAGAGGCGGATCATAGCTTCAAACTTCGCTGAGACTCCAAATTCAAACTCAGATTTGCCGACATTTGCCCCTCTTCCTACATAGTATAGGCGCAGGAAAAATGAGAGTCAGCAAACTCTAATGTACGCCACCGCATTATCGCACTATGCACTTAGTCCCTTGGACTTTCTCTCCTCTTAGGCGTGATAGGACCTGTTGAGCGTCCTTATCTAAGCCATGGTAGATCTACTGGGCTCTCGGGAACTCTTCGCCCTTTGTCAAGCTTATCCTCTATATCTCCCCAATACAGCTTTTGATTACAGACTACTCTAATTTTTAACACACCAACCGACTTTACAAAGGGGGCGACCCCCAATCTATGGAATTTATACTATTTCAACCAGCTCCAGTGAAACTGGACCAGATTCCTGGAACTCGACTGGACCTGATCTTGTCAACAGCAGGCGCCCCGTTTCTTCATCGAAAGCTGCAATCTGTCTAATAGGGAGAGGAGATGGAGAGAAACGGAATGGCACTGTTCGTTTCTTTGCAGTCGAAGTTGAAACGTCGAATACTTGCCTTGTGAATTCGACGATCTCCAGTCTAGACATGTTACTTTGGCCATCACTTATCCATGCATCGCGAAGAGTCACGGATGAGGAAATACCGAAACATTCACCCTTCCGAAGGGAATTCAGTATCATGTCGCTGGTTTGCTTTTCGTCACAATGCTGCATGGTTGGTGAAGCGGGACAATCATAATGGAAGACGATGGCAATAAGTGGGCGTCCACGGCCTCCCACATTGATTCGAAGAACCTCGGACCCGGCACTTCGCATTATTTGCTTTGGAGACCTCGGGATGGACTGCCCTAGAGTAATTGAGGGCCCCATGACAATCTTGAAGTCGACCACCTCATATACACGCAATTGCCATCCACTGATAAGAATGAATACATTCTGATGGATGAATTTGACCTGTGGGGTGCGTGAGTGTGAGTCAAGACCTCAACAGTGCTTGTGATCATACATCTTGAGCCCAATCAAAAAGGGTACAGGCTCCTAGGGATGAAGTGTCGTAACCTGCCACCCTGAAGTAGGAGTTGGTGGGGTTGTTGAGGTTATTTTGGACGCCCCATCGCTCAAGAGTAATGACATATGAATCATTGACAGCTTGAGTGAGGGATGCACCTTCAAGCCCATTCTGCTCGAAAGTTGCACGCAGTTGAACGTCAAAGGTCGCATTACGATCGTGCCCACAAAGTCGGACACGAAATATACATGTGCGTACTTTATCTGTTCGGCTGATTGTAAGACTCGCCGTGTCCTAGGCGACAATTGTAAGAAAGTATCAGGCTCACAATTAGTGGAATGGCTGATTGCCAACAGGAATGTCAGGCGTGGTGCAGCCTGGTCAATCCAGTGGGCACGGGTAAGGATTGACATAGGGTCAAATTCCTCCCGGAATATCTGGAAAGTCTGGCAATACCAGCACCTGAGGCATAGGAATAGCTGCCTCTAGGTCAAGTATGAATATAGTCGGATCTCGGCGGCTAGCGGAATAAATGATCCACCTTCCCCCAGGAAGGAACTTGTAATCGGCGTGAGCGGTCCCTTCGCCAATAGTCCCTACACTACGTGTTTGGAAATTCGGTAGCTCTTGCCCTAACCAAGCATTTAGAGTATGATTCCGAGAGGACGCGAGTTCCTCGAGCTCCTCTGTGCTGTATGATCCTTGCTCCTCAACCAGTCTGTATCCGTAATTCTTATCAAGTTTCTTAAGCTTGAAGAACACGCGTTGTCGATGCTCCTGTGTAATTTCGTAAAACCTTTTGCAAGTCTAAAAGCATGAAGTTTTAGTATTGCTGGTGAAGTGGACGTTTTCACATACGAGTTGGACTGCTGAAAGGGTCCAATAATCTAGACCGAAGAAAACCTTCGACCAGACTTCATTCGGTAAGGTAGGGAACACTCAAACTTATCACCTTATGTAAGCTAGTTGATAGGCGCCCAAAATGGCAAAATCTGTCCCCCGAAGTCGACCGAAGATCGCCGAGAAAAGGCTTACTGCATCTCTTGCGTCCAGTAGTTGGTCTAAGATATAGAAGATATAGATTTAACTACAATCCGGATTTTCTGGGCTAAACAGAGTCTATAAATGGGGGGTAAGGCCTCTACTTCGTGATCAGGCCACCATCTATCATCACCAAAAGGGGAAAAACATCTAAACCTCGGAAATACCGTTGCAGGGGCCATCATCCTCTACTATGGTCCCACTGACTGAGATTTGTGTAAAGGTAGTTATATATTGAGTACAAATTGAAACATCCGCAAAATTTTTAACAAAGCGGTGTCACTAAGGGTCTTCTTTGTCATGAAGTGAAAAGATGATCATGAGCCTCCCATTGACTGAGAAAGAGGTGGAAGTTGACAAGGTAGCTGGGCGTTGCCTGTACGACCAACCTGTGCTCAGTCTTGAAGGTTGGAGATGCTGGGTGATAATTGGACATCGGAAATGATTACTGGGTGTCTGAATGTCGAAAATGTTTTGAACACTGAGGATGTTGAAAATAGTGTGAGCAACAGGGATGGCGAAAAGGCTAATCTAGGGTTTATCTGTCCAGAAGTAAATGCTTGGAGCCAAGCCCACGCATTGTGGGTGAGGTGGTGGGGTCGGCTATAGTGGGTGAGGTGGTGGGGTCGGCTATACACAGTATGATATTTAACTTTGGAAACGTTGTGGTGCATGGCTCCAGCGAAAATAATAGCGCACGTCTGAGGTGTAATACTTATTTTGGGCAATGAAGCGTATGAAAGTATGTGGAAGGGAGTGACGGAGGATAACCCGTTTGTCCATCGGCGGCAGATCAAGTTGATGGGTGACCGGAGGCCAGGAACTATCAATCATCTATGACTTACGCGAAGCATCATGGGCCCTGCAAGCTTGCGCACTTTGACTGGCTGCTCGAGTTCTCGAACGTTAGGCACTATGATGAGGCTAGCTGAATGTGCAACGCGACAGGCCAGGCTGATAGGCGATCGGCAGTTAGAAACTATTGTTGACCTTTGATTCAGGCGAAGTGTTATGAGCCGCTGAAGCCTTATCACTTTAGGCGCTGTCTGGATTGTCATGAAGCTCGCTGAATATCCAATGTGTTAGCTGTGTTCGGAGACCATTGCTCGACAACTTTAGGCGCTAATCGACCAAGACCGCTTCAATAGGCGCCCGCTAGGGAATGAAAAAAAGGGAAAAGAATAAATTGACGCCAGCTCAGACAGATGCTATAATGAAGTAGGGAGGTCTGGTGAACCAAGAAATGATTTTATTTAAAGCTGCTAATCTAACACAACACACGGTAATTCAAAATAACAACGAACAGCAGACATAGAAGCGAGCGAAACGATCATCAAATGGCAGTATTGGAGACAGAGCTATGACGTCAGACTGAAGCAGTGCGAGGCCTCTTGGTGTACCTATCACCATCGGCCAAGTCTTCCTC
Source organism: Leucocoprinus birnbaumii (assembly GCA_027627405.1). Taxonomy (NCBI): domain Eukaryota; kingdom Fungi; phylum Basidiomycota; class Agaricomycetes; order Agaricales; family Agaricaceae; genus Leucocoprinus; species Leucocoprinus birnbaumii. The sequence goes on along the minus strand of JANIEX010000507.1, from coordinate 102 downwards.
CTCTCCTTCCTCTGTGTCATCTTGACCAACAGCGGCCTCATCTTGGGCACGCTCAGAGACAGACCGAGTGAGGGTGCCAGGCTGGGTGGCAGCATTACTACC
>JANIEX010000506.1:0-25145 GCA_027627405.1 Leucocoprinus birnbaumii | reverse complement strand
ANCTGTATGAAGTAGGCTCAGGCTCACCTCTCGGGGAATAAGGTAAATAGTGTCNNANGCAANGAGNGTCATTGAGATCGCTANTCCTAGCTGTCANCAAGTGGAAACTGCGAGGTACATTGCTTACCCTGAACATATCGGCTAATTTCAAGCCTTCTAATGTCNACTGCATAATCTTCAACAGAAATTCCCCATGGATCACTCATTCTGAGCTTGAATTNNCTGGAGACGATGGNTACTGGAGGGNAGGATAGCATTTTAATTCTCAGGCACCCNTTATATGTATTGACAGCNGTATCTCAAGCTGCAAAGCTGTTGNGCTGGTAAAAATAATCNTCCGTGCTNCTGATGGAAANACTGAACAGTTATATGATCTGAGATCTGAACNGCCATCCCATCACTCTAATACTNTTGCACAGCGCCCAACTTGCCAAAGGTGATTTTTAGAGGTCCTCTTNCTTCTTTGAGTCCAAGAGACTGAGCTTGGGTCANTATAGCGGGACTGGGGCTCCAGGAAGAGCACACCCATTACGGTACCATAAGCCTCTGAGGGGTCCAAGCAACGTGCCTGGCACAGGNTTACTATCCCACTGTANGGATAAGCCCAAGTCCGACGAGCGCTCTGCTGTTCCTGANTATGATTCATTTTCTTGGTGAACACTATCAGTAAAGGGACTTGATTGTATCCAGTATTGACTGTTTGAANGTGTACTAATCACGGAAGAGAGATTGCAAATTTAGACATGGTANGACNGAGCNAAATGTCTCCCACGAGAGTNGCATCGAGATACTNATCNNCTCGTTCACTACGTCAGCTCAGCTAGAGTGAAGGTCTAATACGTTTGATCAATGGATAAGATAAATACTCAGAGTAAAGTCTCTTTTCATTCATCCAATACACGTCGAGNNNNTCGTGGAATTNNAGGATCNCAGTCTTCTCTTTGACNGCCNGANCTCNAGGCATCATATGTGAAACCACCNAGNTAGANGATCTCTCAATGAACTCNCCGAGAGTAGTCGGAAAAACTCNTNGAAACACGGNTNTAAGTCGCNNTCTTNGACCTTATGTATANCTATTANATGTATTGTCGTTGANGCTCGTCNTGATTCGAGNGAAAGTTGTTTATAATNGNGTACGAAGTGTAANCATNTNACATAGTGCGATTATGCCAATGCTAAGAGCCCTATCNCNTTTGTAGCGGAGCGCTCATGTTACAGGTTTTTGCGCTCTCCGTCTAATTACCGTCCCTTGAGGGGTCGGAACACAGAGCGGCCGCATTGGGATGGGCAANNATGGGATAGTCAGACGATATCTAGTACATGAAACAGGTCATTCCGCACTGGAATACAACACACGTACCTGTCACTCTCCGCNGAGCTAACATCCACAAACGTGTGNATGAGTCCAAGAAACANCATNNTAGGCAGGCAGTAGATAGCTTGGCCCTAATCTGTGGCACGCATTGAGTCNAAGGCAGNCAGTCGGAGAGTAGTGGTCGAAAGAGTGGAGTAGTCGACTCATTGGTGCCATAATGGCAACTTGCTATTCGACGAGTCTAGTTGTATCACCATCCNAAGGTAGGCGTATTTGAGGGCGCGAATTAATTGACAGTGCTTTGTTTGCGGCTAACCTTCCGACGCTCGTACTTGTAAGTGGAGTCCTGCGAAAAGACGGACCATCTCGTTTACTCTTTGGATACTTCGGAATTGGACATCCCAGGAGTCGCGTGTGTCAAAAGGGTCGAGGAGCAAGTGCAGGCCNGTATATTTCTGTGCCGCATCTTCATCGGGAATGGTCTAGCCAACGGGTGAACTAAGACAGCGAGAGGATGTAGTTTCCATCNCTGTTCCTGTGACGTGGCGAGGGAGTTGGAAACTGAGCTTTCCCAGTAGAATCGCGGATGCGAATACCTAAGCNGTGTGATTGTNGGTAAGCCGTCCATGCTTTTCCATTTGCATAGTGGTCTAGTTCATTCAATGTGAGGTCCCGTCCCGCTCCCGAAATGATATGTGAGCCTAGCGAAAAGTCAGGATATGCAGACATCCAAAGACAAAGGTATGACTACTGGCTTGCCATAATCTGGCACCTTTTCTGGAACTAGACGGGTACCGCTATTTTAACCGAATGGCAGCACTATGGGCCTTAACGACACCATCTTCTGGGAGAGGTTTNGAAGCTCTGGAGACAATAGGAAAACCGAACCAGACGTCAGCGGGAGTAGTATCCACGCACGGGAGTGCAGCTCACTCTTTCACTCCGAACTCGCCTTTTTGAAGAATGTGCCCGANTGGTTGTTTCCTTCTCCTCCCCTGGCTATATCGCCCGATCTCANTGCAATATACGGGCGCGTCTCATCCTAAATGATTACATATTTTGATAGTNGAGAGCACCTCATTTGATCTTGAAGCTGTCAACATTCTGGAGCTAGGACAAGGACGATGAGAGGTACCTACCTGTACCGACGAATCCTATTGGCCTGCCAGTCTGTTCACGTGTTCTGACGTCATGACTCATCTGCGCGGTTGAACCGACCACAACNCACAGCTACAGCTACCCCCGCCTCGCCCTCGGCTTCCACACCAACAAGGGTATCACCGATGAAGTCTTNCGTCTATCTCCACCATTCCCCGCACAAACTCTNGATCACTCACAGGCTGCCGTCCCCTCGAAACGCCTGCGCAACAAAATCGCTGGCTNCACCTCATTAATCAAGCGTATCCAAAAGGGCCCCNTCTCTGGTATTTNCTNCAAGCTCCANGAAGAAGAACGTGAGCGCAGGGATAACTACACGTTCCCGAAGTCGCTCTGGATACTTCCGTGTTTGGATTGNAGGTTCANCCTAATACCAAGGTGCGTGGCCCTACAATGCTGGCACANGTATCTNGATATCTGATTGCGTCTTTGNGTAGGCNCTCCTCGATTCAATTACCGTCAACGTCGTCGCACCCGCCACNGCTGCACCCGAGTGGCCAAGGCGCGAATGACGAAACGNCCCTGGTTCTGGTCGTTCGTAAAACACTGNCAGTTTCCTGATCGCCCTTTCACCGCTTNCGACTGGNGTATGACAGATAACCCTCGCCCGGCTGTAGCTTATGTCTCCCTNCGCTCTGTCGTTATGCCTATGTCACCCGCCATACAAAAGAAAGCTTCCTTTTCTTCTACCAAGCTACCCGTTTGAGCTCTCTTGAGGTCATCGTNGCCATGTTCNAACTGAGGCAGTGGGGTGCGGTGGACTTTGAGCCCTTCTCATCTAGAGCGCGCTACTAACGAGCTCGCGAAAGGTTTNCNGGCTGGCAGATCGTACCAGGACTTGAGAGGTTAGCGCTTAGACATGGTGTGATGCTCTCGAACACAAGTTTGTGTAAACCATGTGATCTGGATTCGTGTATTCATCATGACGGATTAGGCTACTAGCAACTCCCCGACATTCCGTGCCNAGGTCTTTCAGGCGTCTAGATAAACCTTCTTAGTGCCAAGCCCATTGTTGCGTTTGCGAAGTCAGTTTCTCTCACNGGACCCGGATGCCACGATGGCTAGCCTAGAGGAATCTACGATACAAGCGTATCGGATCTGTACACTATGTTCATCTTTCAAGGGTGCTCCATCATGCCAACGGGTACTTCAAAAGAATCTTTCTCGGAACCCAGTTTAACAAATGATTTGAAAGCAGACAAGAAAATCATGATCAATTGTGGGTGTTGTAATTCCTTTACCGATCTCTTGCTGGATAATGAGTCAACTGAAGGATCAATTCTTTGGTGAATTAACACACTAGTAGTCGACTCAAGTCAGCNTTGGGAATCGGTTTTGTNNACTTACGATGAATTATTCTTCTTCCTTGGCAAGACGCTCTTAATCTGTATCCGCGACAGTCCCCACCGCTCGTCAAATTCAATGTTTCTGCATACCGCCAGCCCAGTGAATCAATCAAATTTCTTGCTTTGCTTGACCTGTCAGAGTAATCAACGAGCCAGACAACCATTCAAGCCCTCGACTTCAAAAGATCTCTGAGAGAATTTGAATGGCCAAGTGGACCCGAGTACACCCCGGCGGCCGGCTTGTACTTCGTACGGGTCTCCAACACGTTGCGCGTTTAATAGACGCCCGTCATTTTTGCACAGCATCGAACTCAAAACGGGATTAGTAGCTTCGTTGAAACGCAAGCACAATGTCTACTAAANCTCGGGTACGAGGATGAGCGATACAGGTACAGGAGGATATGTCATCCACTAGTGTAATGAGTAATGAGGATGACAGTAGAAATTCGCGCCGAAATGCGGAATACAAATTCTAGGTNGACNTGGGCTCGGAGGAGCCCCAGTTTCTCCTGTACACCCCCCAAAGNTTCCATGTCGACNTTGACAGATCAATGGGGACTCACACTTGATGATTATACTGCTGACTACATTGCAACTCAATCAAATAATTCTATGAATAGTGAGTCTTTCAGGTTGATCTTCCGACTACGGAGCTGATAGCAAGATTTGGTCAACAATGTAGCTGTGGCTGTTACTCTTCTTGCCTATGATACTTTACACTTGTTGCCTAAAGAGGTTCGTTCATTCCAGTTCATCCTAGCCGAGCTGGAGAAACTGATATGGTTTTAATGGTAGATACGATATATCTATTGGTTCGTCGCCTCGTGCGGTTGCTGGGCTCATTCTGTTTCGCTAATTCGAGTCTTTACATAGTGGTTCTTGGTCGCGAATGCGCATACTCTATATAACAATACGTCTCTCCGTATGGTTCTATCTCATGTAAGAAATTACCGCCTCAACAACTCTGATACACAGGCTAACTGGATTGATTAGAATGATGCTCTACAGTTTGTTAATGACACTTATTCCTTTACGTTTCTCTCCTGACATGAAGACACAGCACAGGGTAATAACTTCCTATCAGAATCGGTAAGAATTATCTCACTGCTTAATGTCAACTGACGTCCCTAAAATTCAGTGGTATGCTATCTTGATCAGTACGAGTCAGCCGGGCAGCTGAAGACGTCACATCAGGTGCAAAGTCGTGTATATGAGTCTCGGTGCATTGTGAGCATCGTTTCTGCCGCTTTTATCATCTCCAACCCACAGACGCTAACATCTCGTTATACAAAAGTCTTGGCACTGTTATCATTCCCATCGTAATCAAAGTATTACTCGTAATTCGCCTACGTGCAGCATGGGAGTACAATCGGACCGGTAAGTAGGCTTTCAAGCAACTGACAGCCCGGTTTTTCAAAACATGCTGACCATTATCGATTATCGACAGTAACAGTTGTACTGTACATCTTCTCCGCAGGTGTGTATCTCCATTGCTTACCTTGGCTATACTCCGCGAGATCTAATTTATGTACATCTACTACAGCCGAGGCACTGGTAAGCTCCTTTTCCTCGCTATCAGTAGTCGAATCGGAGTGCTCACAGTAGTTACCAACATTAAGTCTGGACTAGCATTCGCCATATTCAGCGTATATTTCACTAGAACGATCGAATCAGGCAACTTTCCCCGTCATGGTTGCTGGGTATTCGGAACTTTATCATTGTATCCCAAGATATATGCCGTCAACGCCACTTTCACGTACGTCTCACTCATTGCGTTGTTTCCTAGAAAAAGAAAAGTCTGACATCGTGTTTCACACAGCATTATACGTGCAGCTTCTACGGTTCTTGAGACCGTATTGACGATTGTCGGGTTTGCTGTGTCATATCGAGAAACAAAGGCTTTAGCTTCGACTTTCGGGAAAAGGATCTCGCATATGAAAACATTCACTCCAGTTTTATTTGTGTTTTACCGTGACGGAATGTTTCTTTTCCTACCGTAAGCGCACTGGTACTCTCAACAATAACAGAAAATCTCAACGATTGGATTGAATTTCTACAGGATCTTGAGTAAGAGGACTCAGTTTCTCAAGTAATACTTGGTACTCATTCGCAGCTCGCTTGACTGAAAAGTTCATTCGGCCATTCAAATTCTCACCATTTTTCACCTCCTACCATCAACGCCGGCCGCGGCGAGGTTTTCGAGCATCACTTGGAACGTGTGCGTTGCCAATAATGTCAAGCGTACTGATTCATTAACACTCGCACTTTTTGCTTTCTCAGCTGGATTGCTGTCGCGTATAGCATGGCCGTAAGTTTGTTCCTCTTCGTTATTCCATGCTCCATGTGGCAGCGGGAGCTGACTACAAGCGTCAGGGTGCTCGCTTAATCCTCAATGTCCGTGAGGCGGGGTGCAAGGTTGAGGAGAGTCTCATTACGGGGCCGGGGCATTCGATTCAATTCCTTCATGTAACTGATTGCAACGACGAAGAGTCTCTTTCAAACGCCGAAGACACCAGTAATACAGTATATGTTATGCCAGGGTTTGGAAAGATAGACGGAAGAGTTTAAAAAATATTATGATTCTTTCTTGTAATTATAGAAGGAGACACGTCTCAAAGAATACAGGTAGCTCTGGATTCACTGCACCACACATGACTACAGCTTCATGAAAGACTGACCAATTGAAAATTCTCACCTGGTCAATTCTTTCGTGAATCGGGGATAATACTTAGCTTGTGAGTTCCGTTGGAGTAAATCCTACACTTGCCATTCTGAGCAAGTAGCTGCTTTGTCTTCATGGGCGGGCCCAAGTAATAACCACTACACTATAACGCCACCGACCGTCCCAGCATACCTCATTGTGGGAGCCATGCCCTTGAATCACTAGGTGAAATGAATGGCTAAACCAGTTCTGAGATCCTAATATTCCTGTATTTGATGTCGGTAGGCAAGATGAATTGTTTGGTTTCCAGTCACGTACACCCAACATCGGTACAAGACCTACTAGTAGCCTTCATTTATTTTCGGCTTCATTAACGTTTCAAACGGTGTGTATAGGACCTTTAAACCAACACCTTCCACCATACTTTGGAGTCCAGTAGTATCCTAGAGAGAGTAATAATACCCCAGCAGTGACGACAATCCCGTAGTTCATGCTATGTGAAGTTGGTCCTGGAGAAGAAGGGAATAGGAACACGATGATCATGAATGTCAAATACGCTGAGGCAACGAACGACACTGGTCCACTCTGAATAAAGATAATGTTAGGATTTTAGAAGGCATTTAAGTAAGACTTACCATCTTCCCAAGGTTAAACGGTCCCGGGACAAATTGAGTACCCCCGGCAAATCGTACAATGATAGGTGTCGCAATACAGATGTAGAGGCAAGCTATCGACATTGTGAAGATTGCGGAGATTGCGAGAGGACCAGCAAATGCGATCAACCCCAAGAGCATGGCGAGAGTAGCGCAGAAGAGGACAGCATAGATGGGCGTCTGAGTCTGAACGTTCATCCTGTACAGGAATTTCGAGATTGGAAAGCCCTGATCGCGTGAAAAGGCGAATGTTTGACGAGAAGCAACTGTCAACTTTCCCATAGGTTAGTTGATGGTCCGCAAATTGAATGAGAGCAAATGGAACGGCCACTTACAACATCTTGTCCCGAAATGAAGAGTGTCACGACTATGAATGCCCAAAAGGCAACAGCACCTGTCGGTCCGACACTATTGACGAAAATCTGAAAGATAGAGCTTTATTAGAGAGACTGAGATGCTTAGCGGGAACAGTGAACTTACGGTAGCCATTGGTTGGCCGATTGGATTATTTACTACGCTCTGCAAGTCATCTCCGATGTGAAATGCAAGGACGATATTTACCACTGGGGATCAGAATCAGCCTTCACATTATCGTCGCTACAAGCTTCGCAGCTCACCCCAGCCAAGTACAATTCCTAGACTCGTTGAACACATTATTGCAAACGGGACTGCACGCTGGGCATTCTTAGCTTCTTCGCTGATGTGAACACTGACATCAAATCCCGCTATATTTGATCAAATTCTAATAATTCATATCATGAAGTCGACTTGCTAAGAACACACCTAAAGTCCAAGCTGGGGCCAGGAAGCTCATGAAAAATGCGTATCCATTTGGCCATCCCGAGACTAGGAGTAGCCTTGGAGTGTTACTTTCATCACTGAAATGACGCAAGACGTACGGTTCTCAAAATGACCAAATGCATAGGATGGCTCGTTCACCAAATTTCGAGGTGTCTTGACTGGAAGTACTATAATGACGACCAGAAATAACCTAGGGGCGATGAATGATAATCCGGAAGCAAATTTAGGAGAGGGTGGACTCACGCTAGATTAAGGGCGACGTAACCCCACTGAAGTCGCGCCAACAGCTTTGTTGCAAAACACGACATAATGGCCTGTGCAATGATTATAGCACAGAATAAACCGCTTAACAACGAACCATCACCACATTGTTTCCAAAAGTAAGGTATTTCAGCTCACTAAGTCTGTGCAGTAGTCGCTTGAAATGCCCCTCCCGAGCTGATGTTCACTGCGGCAAAAAGTTGACTTGCACAGCCCCAGTCAAAACTAGCAACTCCAGCAACGTATCCTGTCGTATTGAGGTCTATAGTTCCATATCTGTTATCATGAACCACTAATCGAAGGATAACTCACATCCGATCAACCATGACAACAGCTTGCGGTACCGCGGTGAGGAATATTTGAACGTCCAATAATATAAACCCCCTGCAGTCGGTGCAGCGGAACCCAGCTCTGCCAGAGCCATCGCTACACAAACCAAGAATACACTGCAACAAAGCCACTAATTCACGCTTGAGTATCGAATGAGACCAGACTTTGCTTTATGACTCACTCCCCAAATCATGCCAACGGGACCTCCATAGGGTATTGAATACAGTAATACAGCTCTGAGAACAAGAAAAAGAATTTCTTTGGAGTCGGATGAGATAGAAGTGATATCAAAGACTTACGCTATTGATTGGACGACACCGACTATAGTGAATGATATTCCAAACAGTTCCAGATGACTGAAGTTTCTCTTGAACTCTTCTTTGTATCCTAGGCGAGCCAGAACGTCTTGATCGCTGGATGGTTCAGTGTCACTGACGGGCCACTTTTCGTTTGTTGAGTACATGTCAGAGATGAGTGTTTGAGTTGTGAGTGGTCCTGGGCCCCTCCACTTGAAGATATACGTATCCTAACAGAGGTGCTGGTTCGAGCTTCGCGGAGACCCCTCAAGCCCCCTCAAGGTTCGATGTCCTAAATTTAAGTAACCCACCTTCTAAGCCTCAGATCTAGCTAGATTAGGCTTAGTACTCGATTCTTTCAGCGCTCATAGATTGCTATCGGGCATGCGCTGATAGGCCCAATGTGTATATAGAACACCTACTCACGCTTATAATGGTTCCGAACAACCACTGATTTCACGCCTGCTAGGGATGAACTCACACATTTCATGATTAGCCTCACGCTGATTACGATCCATATTGAATTTAGGATCACGCTCACTGTGCTTCATATAGCGCTTATCGCGTTCAACGCCAGACTACATTTCATTGGTAAAGCTCTCGTTCCAATGACAATCAAAATGCCTTGGAAATCATGTACTCAAGCTGAAAGCTTCACTCGTTCAAATACAGTTGTACGCGAAGGCAGCTTGAATGTAGACTCTAGAGACATCCAAGGGCGTCGGAGTTAACGTGTTACACAGAGTCGGAATAGGCCCCCAGTTCTTCCATTTCACGCTCAATCCTTTCTTTCGGATACATAGTCACTTATTTCAGGCTAAACCATATATGCCCCATTGATAGACGTCATTGTACGGTAAACTCTGGTAAGCAGGGCATAGACATTACTAGATCAAAATATCGAGGCAATGAGGACAGCACCGAATCGCTCAATCCCTAGAGGAAAGTCGGCTCTACAGCTTGTCCATATTAAGGCACTATACTCAGCTGATATAGGTTTGAAGCATGGTATCAGCGCATGGGCATTTATGAAAGCTCATAATTATTGATGGATGCAAAATTGTGGAAGCAGATCGTCGCACGTCTACCTGATAACCGAACATCATCCATTATCATGATCAAGAGATCAGAATACAATACTTGCTAGCCTACGTCAGTTGCAAGATAACCACTATCACACTGATCGAGAGCGGAGTTATCAGCTATTTTCCATTAGTATCTCTCGCTAAGCCCAATAAGAGTTGACTCGACTCATGCGGTATTTGCTGCAGTGCCAATTATTTTTATCCCTCCACTCTCAGACGCGTATTGCACTTGTCCAGGGCATCATGAAAGGCGAGAAGAAGTTCGATCAGACTCTGATATGCATACGATTTGCGCAGCTACAGCAGTATTAATGGGCAATTGATGTTAATGGTATAGCTTAGTATCGGGCAAAATATCCAAGTTAGCACATGAGCGGGTGCTCGAGGCTTGGGACATCATTTTGGAAGGTGGACTGCGATATCTGACATCTTGGAATATTGTGAGCACTCTTGCGTACGTCAGAAGTCGTAGAAATCCACATCACGTCTCCAGGTGTTATTACTTTAGCTCATGGTGTTGGTCCGCTAGAAAACAACGTCGGGAAATTGTACATATGCCCGTTATCTGTGGACGCAGCTCAGGACTAGGGAACGTCACCTTGTAGAGAAGCACATATCTTAGTATAATATTTTGTCGCCTAGCAAAGCATGTAACCACAAGTAGATTTACTAGGAAACACCGATCACACAGGGGGATAATTACAGATGTGACTCGGACGAGTGGGGGTACACATGCGTAGTAGAACAGTCAATAAAGTCACGAAGATATTCATTATTCACTATTCTATATACGAGACATAAATGAAGGAGAAATAGGCTCATAGTTAAACAAAGAGACAATCATGGAGAAGAATAAATATGGAACCCAAAATTCAAGGAGGGACGACGGGCGCTCTGGAAGTTGTCAAGGGCCCCATTGATATGATGACGCAGCGATCGGTACAATTCTTTTCACCTCAAGGACCAAAACACAGACATTTTGCCTTGGATTCGTTTCGATTCTTTATGCGGGCGGTGATATTCCTTGATGTTTGATGTATACAACGCTTGTGGATGGGTATCGGGCAGGACAAACGTTTAGGCATGACAGTGTCTATACTCTACCCCCGAAGTGTAATGTCCGCATCAAATGACCTGAGCTCATTACCGTGAGGACTGCCTACGTTACTGCCTAGACAGAATGCCATTAAAACGGGAGTGAATATTGCAGAATCAATAATCTTAATCACCAGCTGGCTTTGTGATCTGATCAACGTGGATACAATTCCACTCCTCCTCAACTTCGCTCCCTGCTGATCTTAATCAGGTCTGGATGTGTTGGGTAATCTATCAAGGATGTCATTTTCTCGTGGCTTGGTTTATCAATTCTATCATGTTGCTGTTATACCTTGGATCACTAGGTCGGTTATCTGTTTGTTTTTGCTCCACTGTGATATCTGACTCTTCACAGTTACTGGCATTCTTGACCTCGTCCGGCTCGGAAACCCAAATGCCATACCCAAAGCATTGAGTTTATCCTACCCCGTCATTGTGGCAATCTCTCTAACATTAAAATTTCTCATTACCGCCCTCATTGTTCTCCGCCATTTTCTATTTTCGCCGTCGTAGTGTGAACGCTCTCGGCAAAGGCCATGGGTCGCAGTATACTTCCGTGGCGGCTATTGTCGTGGAATCAGCTAGCATTTATTCCATTTTTGGCCTTGTCTACCTGATTGCATTCACCCTTCGTAGTAATATCATAATGACATTATCTTTCCAAGTGCTCCCGCAAGTACAGGTGAGGCTTGGGATAATACTCCAACATTATTTCTCGATTCCGTGCTTCTGATGTCCTAATAGACTTTTGTTTTCATAGGGAGTGGCAACTCTACTCGTTATTTTTCGCGTTGCTAGCGGAAGAGGATGGACCCGTGATACCAGTGGTATCCAATTGGAGACACTGATGTTTGACTCCCGGAGCCAAATCGTGATCGAGACAATCAATGATAGCTCCGAGCCGCAGACAACGATACCTCCTCATGTTGCATGAGACTGTTTCATTCTCTCGCGGCCAACAGTCTGAAAATCCGTAGCGTCGCAAAGCGTGTAACAGCGATCCTTGCTTATTCTGTGTTGTCTGAGACACAAGCTTAGTAAACTACCATCCGGTGGAGGAAGGAATCGGGTTGGAGACCGAAAGAATCAGTATAGATCGATAACTATACGCATTAGCATGGGATCCGTAATTAGGTGGAAACGGAGATATTTCAAGTAGGTCTAATAGTCGACAAATATCCCTTTGTGTAGGGATGGCATGGTCATGAGTTATACTACATGATAGAGAACAGCGTGTCGAAGTCTATTTACTCAAGCTGTTACTCCCTCTGAGTCCGGCTCCTGGGTCTCATGTTAGGTACCCAATCGGATTTAGCTTGTCGAGGAGCATATACTGATGTCCGCAGCTTGAGGCCAGAGGTTGGTTTACATTTTAGTGCCTTCTACTTTCACCATGGAATCGAGTTGAATTGGGTCGTCGATGTGAGTATAGCCCCTCTCCTACAATTAGTGAGCATCCTCGCCCTGCAGGTGATACTTCTATAATTGTAAGGATCGACCCAAGTCGGACCAGACATCAAACTCAATTTCCCCTGTAGAACATACCGCTTTTAAACGCGGACGAATTCACCTCTGAGGCTTTGCAGCAAGTAGATCCATATATCCTGAGTGAACAAGCACTGAAGTTGCATTTATTGGTAAATCATTGCATCAACAAAAATCGGACGGAGTTGCCGTCGGAAATCAGAATATGATAACTGTACAGACTGTCATCAGAAGAGCCCGCCGCAGAGATAGTGTATACGAGAATCACAACTCACTTCTCATCCGGCCCTTGTTAGGTCAGGAGCTGAAAAATCAAATCACGTTATGATGATTCGTGTGCATAGTGGGCAGTGGTTGGTGCCGCATCGATTACGGAAAGGGTAGAAGCGTTAGAAAGCCAATGATGATGGTGGCGTGTTCGCTGAGGTACCTGCATGGCCAGATGTTTGCTAACGTGTATGTCGTTGGGATAACACATCTGACGGTGGTAGGAGCGCTATGCGAGACGCATACGAAGAAGTGTTTGAAAATGATCCAACCGACTTGGTTAGAACCTCCGTGCTTTGTGCAAGTAGTACTACTTAGCCAGCCAACGAAGCACACAATGACTAAAGCGTCCAGATAATCAGTGAGGAAGGAACCAAAAATGACAGTCGGGGTTTCTCACCACGATTGTTTTCGAGTCAAGATCTGTGCGGAAGAGAGCAATCCTTGGTCTCCAGATGCGTTATGGGTCGACCAGAAGGGGTCAGATGTGTTCAAGGAGCAAAATGTGGCTCTAGAAGTAGGTAGATGCGAACCTCTCAAAATCAACTGCACTGCGACCTCTGTGCTTGCTGAACAAACGCGGACAACAAGTAGATTATCGTGGAAGGAGTCGTACCGGAATATACTCTGAGCCAGAGGTCCTGATTGACAGAGCCATTTCCTCCGTTTTTTGGCCCGTCCCGGAAATAGAATGTGTCATGGTCAAGCTGCAGCATATCCCATCACATCCATCCAAGCCAAATTCAAGCTGTCAAGGTTTGGTGTGAGAGCGATTCGAAGTTTAAACTTCATCTACTGTCTGCTGTAAAGCATTCCACGTGATAGAGGGGCCTGAACTTCCGGCCAGTAGGGATTATCTAAAGAAAGATTTCACACTGGCATGCAGTATCCGAGATGAGAGCGAAACGACGGGAAAATCAGTCACGTCGGGCAGGGTCGTCCACCGGAGCAAGGCAGCGTGTGCTATATTACGGTTCCAGCCCAGACTTGAAGAATCAAAAGCCGATACTCCGGGTGAGACAAGAATTGAGAGAAAATCCGACGGCGGGAGCCGCTGGACATGATGCATGAGGTACTCACCTATTAACTCCTAAGGGCCAAGATCGACGTTCCGGTTCACATACGACACGAGTCGGAGGACGGAGGAGGACGGGGCTCATATCCAGTGGGAAGCAGCAGAGTACTTTGTTACCCCTGTCAAACAAGCCTGGCAGTTACTTTCCACTCTGTAACAGGGCCTTGTACGATGAAGGTGGACGGAGAGAAGGGAAGTTAGGGAACCATCTCCATCACATAGTATTAGTATGTGACAATGTCACATCACACCGATCGAACGGCATCTTCCCTAGCATTTTGAACGATTTATCTTCAGCTCTACCACTCCATATCTCCCAACGAGCAAGCGCTCGGACACAAGGCCATAACAGACCTGGTTATATTAGACGGGCAAACCCCGAAAGCACTATATTGAAGGGTGAGAAATAGGGCAGTGATGCAATGTCTTGGTAATGCGACGACTCGGACACCACCCTCAATAGTTTCCTTAGAATTCTCGCCTTGCTGCATTCTCCTTTTGCTCCAGTCTGTAACATGTTTCTGCGTTGTTATATACCGTCATCTGCAGCTCCTACCTTTTTAGATGTCTTCTACATAGCTGAAAGCTAATTCAGGATTTATATCGCCCAAGAGCTTACTCGGGATAGGGCGTCATTACGCGTTAGAATGAAGGCATCCAGACCTTCCGCTATATCTGCTATCGTTTTCTGTCTCATCAAAACCACTGCTTACAAGGCACACCTCAACATCGAGGAAGGCTCAAAGAGGAAATTCTTGGTGAGTGTGTCTTAATTACTGGTGCAGACATTCCCAGACCCTGTCACTCCAGCGGAGCATATATCGAAACACAGGTTCACCGACTTCTTAGATCCTGAGCTTCATGAGCTACTTATAGAAAGCATGTGAGCCTGTCTTGCTTCTTTCTCTCTATAGCCATCCGTTCCTTTCCTTTTCATGTGCTTGCCACGACGAGAGTGCATACCACCTCAGTGATATAGTGAAGTTCAATCAATGAAAAAGGAGATGCTCTCTTTGGTCCTGCCCTGGGAATCCGTATAGTTGAGAGTCTAGATGAATTGATGTGCGGGGATTTTCGGGACGTCATATCGATCGCCGAGTAATATATAAGTCTAGTAGACCAACTCGTAATTTATGAACGGGTACAATGATTTCTTTATCTCCTTTTCGGACCGACATTACTGAGAGCGTGCGAGGAGCAATAGTGGAATTGTCAGTCGAGGACGTATCAGGAGTCGAACTGCCGTAGTCGGTCACGCCGCTTGGTTTGGCTCGGTTTCTCAACTTTGACGGGGCCTCCACAGATCTTCAATTTCCGCAACGCAATAACTCACTGGATCTGACTAAGTTCTTGACGCGCCTTTCCACCAGACGGAGCTTTGCATTCATAATCAGAATTTTCAAGCCCTCGTTGGGAAGATGTTTTGGCCCGCCGATGTACTTGACTCAGCTAAGGCTTCAGTCTGCATGAGCGCTCGTTTCTAAATCTATCTGGATCAATAGATCGCCGGTATGCCATAACAGGCACAACTCATCTTTTAAACAAGATAGACTATCTACTCTCCAATTACTCCCTGCCTATTATTGTTCTGGAAAACGACTCGACCGCTGAAAGAACTGCTGCCAACTGAGGTACGCTTTGCAAACTCTTTACTTCATGTGGTGAATGCTTTTGGAGAATCTGAAAATGAAAGTGAGGTGCCTGAACGAGCGTCATTTGGCACAGGCCCCGATCTGATTAAACCGAGCCTTGGGAGAATGTCAAAGCTTCCCAAAAAGGTATCCCTGATAGGTATAGTAGTTGGCGGGCTTGAGGCATCACAAGCATTATTGACCTCATCCGAGCCACTGAAATAGGCAGACTATTGAAGTATATTATAAAACAACAACACAGTAACGACCGCATACAATTTCTAACGGGCGGGTAAATACGAGAGACTGAGGACCGGCGACGCCACAGTTCTAGTTCCGAAGTTTGGATAGTTCCCACAATCACCAATCGAGGATTGAGCAAGATCATTGTTGTACGGAAACCATTCCGTAAAATCCGCTCAGAGTCTCAGACTAGTGCTTTATTGTCATGATAAGGAGAAGTCACCACCGACGATCCAACCACAGCTCTGCAGCAGCTCTGCAGCCCTATCTTGGCTTGAACCCGACCACGTTGTACATTGGAAGCTTTATTCAGAATGAGGGCCAAGTATGGAGCAATACAATAGCTCAAGAAACCAGTTTCAGGTTTGCAAGCTAGCCGGTGCCTATTCGGCTCCGTTGGGCAGCCTGGAGTCGATCTCCCCTGAGCACACGCATCGGATCGCGTGGCCACACTTATTACACGAGTGTAAGTGGTTGCAGACATCTGACTTTTATTTTGGCACTCTACTAGACTCATGACAGAACTTTGCGTCTTTCGACAGAGAGCTCTGGATCGCTCGAGACTCTTGTGTTGAGGGCCAACAGACCTTTTCCTCAGGCTTTCGGATGGCAATCATTCTAGAGAGTGTGAGTTGAGGGCGACGTTGATATCTGATATAAACGTATCAGGGATGTCTGGGCGGGCAGACGTCATGAATACTTCTAGCTGCATTCTGGTTGTCCGTTTTATGATGGAAATACCGATTCACCGCTGGCGGCTGCCGCTGTATCGGACGACAAGGCACAAACAGCCTGGGCAGCGCGATCACTATATCTAAGCCCTAGCCTACGGGGCTACCTCACCTTCCCCAGTTGCTAACACTGATGATGCGAGGCTCGCGTTACTCGGTCTCTCTGTTGCTCATCTTGGCGACGCCCGCGGTCTTAGCCTCTCAGCCCTCTTTCGTACATTCATCGCCAGAGGGATTCAAGCTGGAATGGCCAGTGAAGAGAGTAGCAATTATTGGTGCAGGCCTTGCGTGAGGACTACAACCCTAATACCTTGCCACCAGAGCTGACCGAAATACACAGAGGTCTGACTTCCTACCGCGAGCTTACAGAAGATGGCTTCGATGTTCATATCTTCGAGCGGGATTCCATTCCGAGTGGGGAGTGGCACTACACTGATGAGCGTCCCCTCAACGCGCCAATTCCTAACGCACCTATTGCGGTGGGGGACTATGAGCCTTCGCTACCGCCTAAGGGCGTCGAGCTCCCTTTTATTGAGGAGTACCACGGCCTTACCAAAGCGTCGGGTGCGCTTCAGCGCAGGGCCCATTGGTCACCGAAATCCGTCTGGAAGACTCTCAAGACGAACGGTGTGAACGTGAGTGTTCTCTTGAAGGTTTTCTCCCGGTGACGCTAACTTGGTAATAGCGCGAACAAGAGATTCGTGGGTTCCCTTGGCCCAAGAATACTGAGTGGTGTACGTCTACCCAAAAAAATACACAACCTTCAGTACTAATATGCCTTAATAGACACTCCATCATTGAAGGTCGGCAGATACCTTCGCGCCTTTGCCTCCTGGATGCAGCTGAATAGCAACGACGACACCACCAACGTCTCGTACAACACTCGCGTTGAACTTGTTGAGAAGCGCTTGGATACTAACGGAAAACAGATCGGATGGACTTTGACCACTAAGAAGCTCGAAGAGGTCGAGGGTGTCAATCGGGCAACCTGGAATAAAGAGGTTTGTAAGATTCATATGCGGATGCTNTACATACANGTTGACAGACAAGGATAGCACTTTGACGCCGTCGTCGTTGGGACTGGTCGCTTCAGTGCGCCTAACATGCCAAATATTGAAGGTCTTGNGCGATGGGGCAAGNCATTCCCNGACGAGGTNTCTCATGCAAGACAGTATCGCTTTGCATCTGACTACGCTNGCCAAAATGTTCTCATTGTCGGTGCCCTCGTAAGTCGATTCACTGATACACCGCNAGCTCCTTCTGACCTGGGTCCTAGGCTAGTGGGCAACTAATCTCCACTGAGATCTCGCAATACGCTACGAANGTTTATCAGTCNATTCGGGTAAGAATCCAGTAGTCTCCCTCGCTTTGGCNACACTTCGGCTAACCATCACTTCTCCATAGCCTCAGCANTGTAAGCTATATGTGATATAATCACCATGCNTNTCTGATCTGATTTTACAGATGGTGCTGATCGACCATCGCTCGAGGACTACGTTCGCATGATTCCTCAAAACGTTTCGATCGTTCCTGAGATCAAGCGCTTCCATGCCCCAGGTGCTNCAATCCANGANTCACGTATTGAGCTTGTTGATGGCACTATCCTCTCTGGCATTGATCAGGTTATCTTTGCTACTGGATANCGCTACAGCTTCCCATTCCTTCCCGAATATCACGATCCTTCCCCTTGGCGTAACCGGTGAACCATCTCCCGNTGCTCTGNAACCTATCGTCACAGACGGTAGTCACTTNCGGTCACTCTATCTCGATACCTTCTACATCGATAATCCGACTCTTGGTTTCGTCTATTGTAAGTGACAACAAGNCGTTCGACTGNANTGGAGGGTGACGATTTCATGTAGTCAACGGCGCGTTGCTGACTTGGTCATACGCTGAATACCAAGCATTCGCCCTCTCCATGGTTTGGTCTGGAAAGGCCAAGTTACCCAGTCGTGAGGAGATGTGGAGGCGATACCACGAGAGGATTCAGGAGGTCGGGTACGGCAAACAACTCACGCTCATGGGGCTGAGAATCACTGGTATGTTCCCTACTCGTGCTTCAAGCTTTGATCGACAATAACGCCACTTTGCAGAGATGATCAAGTATTTCACCGAGTGGCTCAATACTGCTGCTGCCAAGCACGGGACCCGTCAAATTAGTGGCTTGAACTTCGAGTACGCCTCATTTTCAAATCTCTTATACCTTTCAGACCTTAATGTCCTCGATTAGTGTTTGGCAGATCATTCAGATGGTGCTGCGTGCCAACTACGGTGATCCATGGCTGGTTCGTAACGTTACGATTCCCACCGCCCATGGCCTCGCCCCCGGGGGTTACGAAGATATGCACGCTTTCCCCGACTTCGGTTTTTGATAGCCTCGGTCTTAATATTAGAGCAACTTTTTCCCTGATTTTCAATCGCATCAAGTGAGATGAATTCTTTCAAATGATTTTCATATACTCGTCATCGTTTCTCAACCATAGCTTTAAGTTAGATTACTCACAGCATACATTTATTTCATTGTCTTATTCCTCATATGAACTCTAGCTCTCTCAATTACCTATATATCATGGTCTATAGTCGAAGTACTACATGCGTACGTACCTTGTACGGACGGCTACGAATAGTTTCACGCACCTCACCGCAAGCCTGCTATTGTGTTAGTTGTTAAGCGCACTGCCCCGAAAGGCCCGAAATTTTTTTCCGTATAAAGTACCTCGGGTCATCGTAGAGCTCAGCGAGCCTATTCTCTATCCCACAATAATTTGAACGACCGCCCTCGCCAGTTTGAAATTCTTCCAGCACCCAAACGAGAAAAGAGAAAGGAATCCAAACATGCGACGAGAGTGTCCTTGGCTTTTAGAAAGAGTCCAACGCTACGAGCATATAGTCCCAGGACGAGCAAGAGAATAATTCCATTCACCATGAAGTTCGCGAAAAGAAGTGGTAATTTGATCGCGTCGTGTACTCGGGCCCTCCCATGTAGATTCTCCTAGGAGATACTGTACCGCCTCTGCATTAAACGATAGATTGTAGTCCTACTACTGAGCTCATAACCTGTGATTGTTTGGAGTACTAAACCTACGCCTAAGCACAGAGATAAGCGCAACAATGCCGGGCGGATAACGTCAGTGTTCCAATTCAGCACAGCCACTCAAGTGTGCCGAAGATACGCGGCCGCTGTCCGCACTCTCGTTCCCTGCATCACAAGCACAATCAACATTATCATCAGCATTCCTTACAAGTAGTCAGTACTAGTCACTGTCAACCCAAAACGACAGATGCCCACTGCACCGCCTCTCGGACTCTCCATCGCCACGACAGAAAACTATGCGAGAAATACAGGAAAAAGGAGAAACTGGGTACCTAAGGATGTGTAACTACGTAAATATGCAAGAGATAGGAAAAACTAAGTATGCAAATACACCCTTGGACCTGAAATCCATGGTCGTGTAGTCGTCTTTTTTGGTAGTATAATAAGAGAAGCGGATAGTCGTTAGGAGTACTGAGCAAGTAAAGTCTCGAGCACGACGAATGAGGGTCGACAAAAAGCGAGGGATATAGATAGTATGAATGGGAGTAGATGAGTACAACCGAACCGTCATATCATGCATCATCATGAATTCATGATGCAGCAATAGGTGTCCAAAATGATTTCGAATCCACCCCACGAATTTCAAAAATCCAAGGATACAACCTCCAGAAATAATGGGTAACGTCAAGTTATCGTCTAACGATCCCAGATCTGAAAACCCCGACCGTCAATAAACCAGAAGTGAAAAAGCGAGAGGAACGAGATACGCACCCATAGCTTCAGCAACACCACTGACTAATCCAGCAACAACACCAATAACACCAAGTCCCCACCACTCGCTCAATGCTCGTCCTTCCGCACCCGCAGATGTCACACCACGGACGAAATCCCAACTGACTTCACGTCCATTAAACCTCATCGGAGCAATCCAAGCCCAAAAGCCAACAGCAATCATCGCTCCAGTTAGTGAAGCAGCGATGAACCCGGCATAGCTTTTTCTTGGAGCTAGAGGAATCTTGATGATAGGTAATTTGGGGTGAGGAATGCAGAGATGGGAAGGGAGTCGAGGTGATGAAGGGCCGTAAAGACGACCGATTGTGGATGCTGCTGTGTCGGCCCATGAAAGGCTGTGAACGAGGATTAGTTTCGCGTTTAGTAAATTTGGGAACCTGGAAGGAAGGAAAAAGAGACGTACATGAGGATGGCAACTGTGGCTACGTCACGAGGATAGAATTGCAGAGCGAAATTGACACCGAGGATGTACCAAATCACTCCATTAGTCGAGCTCTGTTATCAAAACAAGCGCGCGTCAAATCGATGGAAATAGACCAATGGGGATATAGGAAAAACGCGATTTGAGGTCATTAGCACAGGACGACATGCAAGAGAGGGGAGTTGGGCAGTACCTTTTCAGATTCTCGCATGAGGAAACCTAGTACACGTTCGTATAGTCTTTCGAATGACGGAGAGCGGAGGCGAAGAAGGTCGGCTGGGACGATGATGCAGAGAGATGACCATAGGACGAGTGTTACTCTGGAGACCGAAGACTCAGTGATGTAGAGATAGAGTGTGAAGAATCCTGTGATGCAAAAAGGGTCTGTTTGAGCCTGGTGTATCATTAAGTACGCAGATATGAACGCACCGATAGAGCTGTGAAGCAATTTTCTCGGAATTTCCCAATCTACTTTTTGTTTCTGCTTCTTCTCCACTCCATTCGAGTTCGAGTGCCCATTTGTATGTCCATTTACATGGTTTACGTGGCCATTCGGTGCGGTAAAAGTCGTACTGTCACCGACCAAAGAATGCTCGACCTCCAGCACTGAATCGTCCGGTTCACTAACGTTCGACGAAGGAAGGTCGTCGGTATCATTATCCCTGTCTTCAGGGCCCATAGCATAAGTATCAACCATCTCTAAATGTCCGAGGCCTTCTAGTCGTCTGATAACCTTGCGAGTGATGTTTTGCACGTCGCCGGAGGGTGGTGGAGTTGAGGAAAATTTGGCCCTGACGATGGTAGGAGAGCGAGAGCGACTCGAGCGGCGGTGGTGTGTTCGTGAAGGAGGAGGAGAGGAGAGGGACATAAGGGCTTGTGGACGGGCGGAAGGGAGGACGGCGAGAGGAAGCGTGCACACGAAGCCGAAGGAACCGACACACGACACCTTCACCATCGCATCACACGATCTTCCGCATACGGCAAATCATCCCACGGCCCAGCTTCTCCTATCAACAGAATTGACCTCGGAGGAAGTTTAGCTAGATCTATCCACTACTGTGTACCACAGATTTCCTCGTGGTCGAAAAATTTGTCTCGAGTGGGAACTTATGACTCTCCATCAACGTCATGCCCATCTACTGTATATACATCCTGTTGCAGTGCGCAGTGTTCGAAACTCTTATTCCCGGGTGCCATTATCTCTCTGATCATCGCAAGCAGCCCCCATAATTATACTACAATGTAGAAATAACTGAAGCAACTCGAGGTAGACGAGGGTATTGGACGCATGCGACTCCATGGATTTTGATTGAGAACTGTCGAGTCCTTGAATACTATTCCGGCATACCGGGAACGTCACCCTCAGGAGACGATGTTTGCGATTCTAAGCTGTTGGAGGATACTACCGTAGCCTGCTGCTCAGTATCACGTGTAACCCCTTCATCACTACGCCTGTTATTGACATTGAAGATAAGAGTCTCCAGTTTATCCGCACGAGTTTCGGTTGTCCATCCCCTGCCAATAGCCACGCGGGAAATGATCAGCAAGGTCGCTACTCCCTGGATAGATAACCTCTGTCAGTTGCACGAGTGTACGAGACTGACGTAGACTCATACTAACTTGTATTTCTGGGAGCAGTTGATAAAACAGATCCCATGGGAAAAAAGGGTTTATGAAGGCCGGTATCAAGTACAAGAGGCCAAAAGTAGAATAGATCGCAGAGGATTCAACAACCATACTTACCACGGATGTGTATTGAGAGCCATGCCCTTTCCCGAGGGCTTTCACAATACGGCGGCGGAAGTACAACAGACGACCAACAATGAGGACGGTGATGAAAAAATTCAGTGACAGGGAAAGTACTGCATAGTCATTGAATTTGATTGCAGTGCCTGTTCGCCGGGGTGGTCGAGCGGTAATCCATTCACTGAGGTAGAGGACTCCGAAGACTATAAAATGTTCAATGGACATTAGTTTGAACGGATCTGGATAGATAAACCACACCTATTGAGCCAAGGTCCAATATTAACACTATTCCCATGATAAGCCAGATCGGGACCCGACAACCTGAATAGACCACCCAACACCTCCAGATCTGTATCTAGTCGGTCTATAGCCGCAGATTGTGTTTTCTCTACACGTACGTTTACGATATCACATAGCCAGCTATTCATCACCATGATTGTTTGAACCAACATATCGATGGGGAGAGAAAACTCGGAGTCTTCGAACATAAATGGCCCCCCAGGAATGTTTCGTCCGTTAATGAATGCCAGCTGGGTGAACTCAAAAACTCCGGCAGTGTAAAGAATCAATAGCACGAAGATAACAGAGATATATAAGAACAAGAGCATATTATGGCGACTGTTGGATGGATTACGCAGCTTCCAAAGGAAGTAGCATGACACGACATACAGAACAAACTGGATTCCAAGTGCCATAGAGGACAAGAATGCCCCCTGTATCCATGAATGCTCAGCGTCGAGCTCAGTTTGCGATTCGTCCGGACGGTATGTGGGAGGTAGGTTGTTTGCCATCAGGCAATCCGAGGCCCACTGGGTCCAACCTGAGCTTAAATAGACATTGTACCATGTGGTGCTACCAGAAGCTGTACATGGTCCTGGTATCATCTGTGGCGCATTGCGCCAGGCGAAACGTAGCTAGAACGTCAGTTAAATATGACGGTCACGGTGTTGGCTTGTGATCTACCATAGGGAAGCAGCGAGAGAATTGACTTGGAGTTTCTTGGCCTCTATTTGTGAGGCAAGCACCAAAGCTGATCAAGAGTGATGCACTGATAGCTGACCTTTCTAAACAATTCCAGCATACTAAATCAGCGAGTGCAGCTAACCACAGCCATTAGCAGCGTCTATTTGGTGAGTAGCTACCTTTAAAGCCAGCTGCCAGATTGGTTATTATGAAAGCTTGGTCAGTTGTATACTGGAAACATATCGGAAGTCGAAATCAGACCGCCACAGTGTTGGAAGCTTGATGGTCAAGAAACTTGAGGTCAAGGCGCAACTGGTGTTTCTTCTTCACACGTAATCTTCTTTTCTGAGCGTTAATCACTGGCTAAAGCTTTCACTACAAAGTTGGCTCTGGGTTAGGTATCAAAAGTACAAATGAATCTATCCATGAGATCAATTTGTCAATAGATTTGTGACTGAGCGAGGAATTAATCTAGGAAAAAAAAACAATTGATTGAAGGTGATTTATTGTCACAAACTAGGCTCGGATACCTATTGCCTTTTTTGGCTCGGCACCACGGCCACGAGTTTGAATCGTGACGATGTTTCTTTGTCGATTCTTGAATGGATTGTTTAATTTGATTTTCGGATAGATTCTTTGTTCAGTCAAGAATCATGTGGCTAATCAGACTCGTGAATTTTGTTGTATATTTTCGTTGGTAGCTACCGATCTGAATTTTTTTCTGCTGCTGCTGATATGAATATGTAGTGGTAGCCCAAAGCCTTTTGTGGAAGGGATGCGTACAAGCCAACACTAGGGGATTTTGTTCATGATTTGGCCAGAGTAAGAACTGACTCATCCAAAGGGGTTTCCGCCAGCGCAAATTCCGCTTGACATCATCTGCGGATCAACTGGGCTCCCTAATAGGCTTTCACTGTTTGCGTCGCTAGTCGTAGTTCTACACATGGCCTGGGCTAGTGATCGACGTGACTCCGTCGTTGAGGTTAGCGTCGAGATCAGCTAGTGATTCATTCGAACGGTATGTGGGAGGTAGGTCATTCGCCATTGAGCATTATGAGAGCACTGGGTTCACCTTGGACTTAAATGACATTGGGGCTCAAAGCGGGACCAGTAGCAATACGGGCTGCAGATACCCTCTGTTGCGCATCATGCCAAGCTAAAGATGGGTGAAGCGTCAGGTTGATCCATGATTATGGTACTTGGCTCTGGTCGACCATATGTCGGAGCAGTGAGGTTACTGACCTTGGAATTTCTCGTTCTCTAGTAAATATCAATGGGACCAAGATCAAAGCCGGCCAGCAGAGTTTCACGTGCATTTGTTCTCGGATCACAGCCGTTCTTGTGTTCTAGTAAACAGAGATCTCCCTGACAGGCAGCTACTACATAGGTAATATCGAAAGCTTGTTCGGTTGTAGATACTCTGAAATATCTCAAAAGACCGCCCGGCGTCACGGCGTCCAAAGTTTGATGATCAAGAAACGTGAGGTGCAGATGCAACTGAAGCTCCTTTGCTCAGCGTCAATCATTAGGTCAAACATTCTAGGTTAAATAGCCGCAGCCAAAAACCCACAGTGAAGAGGCGATATCGACAAACCAGCCCTAAATAATATGCAGTAAATAAGACCCGAGAACACCGAGAATGATTTTTTTTNAAAAAAAAGGGAACACCGAGAACACCAGATCATTATCTTTGGTAAGAGTAAAGAACAGCATATCACGCAGAATGGTCTGCTAACTTGCAGTCACCTGGTTCTT